>JAQJVL010002282.1:0-110218 GCA_035578905.1 Stictocephala bisonia
TTTAGTAAAAGCTTTATTGAAAGCTTGCTCTTTTTTAACGACGCAGTTACAGTAAAAGAATTTAGGAAAAGCTACAATACTAAGGTGACTTTTTTCAATGTTGCCATTGTGTGGACAAATCTAAAGGTGACAAACCTGAAGAATGGGTGGAAAAAATTTTGGCCTCAACCTCCATTATGTACTGAGGAATCTTCAGAAGCCGTAACGGTTCCAGTTAGTATTTATGGAAAATCAAAGTCTGCAATAGCAGACTAAACATTGAAACATTGTCAGCATGAGAAGTGACAACAGATTGGCTGGATTGTGACAAATATTGGGCTGGGATGGGGGTTTCTATATATTGAATAACAATGAAATAATATCTGATATTCTGACATATAACGATCAGGAAACAGACGTGGAGAATGAATAACTGACAAATCAGGAAATCCCATCAATTAGCCACTCAGAAGCTGAAGGAACGGTGAAAAAATGCATCGATTGGTTTGAAAAGCAAGAGGAGGTAGACCCTTCGTAGATTTGTCTTCTGCCGCAAAAAGCTCGACCTCGAAGATATAAAGAACTTTGCCACACGAAAAGCTCGAGCTTCAAAGAAATTGAAGGAGACGACCGATTATTTTAAGATATAAACAATTTTTTACATAATGATGTCTAGATAATTTAAGTACTGTATTAGTCCTTTTTGTTCTAAAGTATTTAAATTGAACCATATAGTATAACATGGAACTGTACGTGTATTATTAAATAAAATAGGTTGTTTTATCAACGTATACCGTTATTTCCTTCCTGAATCGTATAAATCTAGTTACAGTACTATACTATAGACGTTTATGATTTAATTTCTGTTATTTGAGTATTCCATTAACTGTCATAGTCTCGGTATCGAGGGTGACGGTTAAGAGAGGATACTGTATTAATTAAATGGATAAAAAAAAAAATAATAAATTCACAACTTAAGAAATAAGATCGCTAAAATGGAAATTAATATACCTAAAAAAATCCAACTACTTTTCTCAACCATTCTTTAAGAATGTTGCACAAATAAAATCATTGTTACATAAAATATTTAAATATTGAAAGTATATATATATATATATGAATGTCAACCAAAATGAATCTTATTTGATGTAGATCATCTAAAACATTCTTTAACTTTTTTTCAGATTCAAACCGTAGGCGGTTGAAGAGTTATACTTCAGCTGATGTTGATTAGGGGTGATACTTGCCAAGGAATATTATGCACATGAATAAAAGTATATTGTTATTATTTATAGTTTGAGTATAATTTGCTAGTTTTAATTACTGCTGTGTCAGTAAGTTTTTGAGCAAAGAGTAGACAAATTAGATAATTTTGTGTTCAGCCTCTTTATCAGTTTAATACAGCTTCTTGGGGACAGAGGGTTTGGGTGATAAGAAGAGCTTATCATTTGTTGACTGGGCTTTGTTCAAATGTCATCTTCGTATGGGCACATGTATAGAGTGCCAAGCTTGATAGTTATTGAACATCAAACCTTTTGAAAAAGCCAAGAATCAAGCTTATTAACATAACAAACAAAATCATAAATACAATTCATTTTTTCATTCTATGATGTCTTTACTTTTATTATTGGTATGAAATGAAGTGATGCGATGTTTAAAGTAAATTTACATATATAACAATCAACTCATATGTACATTTGCAATCATGCATATAAATATGTACACTTATGTACATATAATATATGTAGGTATATAATAAATTAATTCTTTAAAACTTACTTTAAACAAACCATAAACATTTAAGCCCATAGACAATTCATAAACTGAAGTTATACAAAAGAAGTTCTAGGGAAAGACTACAGTCTGTGTATCCTGCCACTGTAATATTGATTATTTTTGTCTTTAGATAATTCTCAAGACAGGACTCTTTAGAAAATACAACTCAGTAGGACACTTAGATTATAAGCTACTGAAAGGACTAGTGTGAAAGAGATGCTCAGAGTGTTCGAAGTGAGATAGCGAACTACTCCTTCCTCACTGTGTAAATCCATTTAAAATTGCTATAGAAACTAGGGAGATAGAGATGGTCTAGCCCCTAGAGTATTTTTAAAACAAAAAAGAGCTGTCAGGGTTATTAAAGGACTGCATCCCCTATCTTCGTGCAGGGGAGTATTCCGCTCGTTAAATATTATAACTTTACCCTCCCTTTTCATCTATAAAGCAGTTTTGTCTGATATAAGTGGGACTCAGAACCCTCAAATGATTGGGGATTTCCATAAATATCCAACTAGATATGGCAGCAAGCTGCACGCTCCTAGACATCGTTAAAAAATCCTACAATTACATGTTTTAAATAAAGCTGTCAAGATAGTGAACTAAATCAAAATTCATCTGCTGCAGAATAGGTTACTATAGAACTTGTGTGAAGAGGTAGGAGATTTGCATAAACGTCTTTTCTTTCACTCTGAAGTACGGTGGCTATCCCGTGGTAACATGAAATGAAATGAAATGAAAAACGTTTTATTTTCTGAGGCAAAATTAGGACCATTAGGTCCTCTCTTACACTTAACCTCAATGAGCAGGTTGTTTGAATTAAAGTCAGAAATACTTTTGATTAGTAGTAAACCTGAACTTTCTACTTTTTTCAGTGCTGAAAATTGGTTGGTAAAGCTTGCATATTTAGCAGACATCTTTTCTCATCTCATGTTTGAAATTATCCCTACAAGGACCATACAAAACTGTTCTGTATGTTTAAGTCAGGGTAAATGCATTAAAAAAAACTTAGTGTTTGGAACACAAGAGTTAAGAAAGAAGATTTTGAAAATTTTACACTTACTCAAGAGTTTGTAGAGTATGTGTCGGGTATTGGCGCCACATCAGTTCATCTCTCTCCTTACTAGTATCATCTCATCTCGAAGCTTTGATTGAAAAGTTTACAAATTACATTCCAGTTATATGGGTAGTCAATCTGTCCAGTGAGCAAGCCGTAATAAAAGCTAAGCTAAGTACCCGTCATCATGATCAACTCATAGAGATTTCAAGTGATCAATCAGCTAAAGTAAAATTTAACAAATCAACTTTTGTATCGACAAATGTTGGATAATTATTAAAAAGGAAATCCCATAACTGTTCATAACAGCACTTTTCACTGTTCACAATGGCACTAAAAACTTTGATGCCATTTTCTACATCTTAAAACTGTGAACAAGGATTCTCAATAATGATAAATTTAAAAACAAAGTCAAGAAATCATTTGACATTGGAAAATAACATTGTTTTGTGTGTTACAAAGCTCATTCCAAACATTAAACAACTGATTGATTCCTAACAAGCTCAGGTATCCCACTAACTAATAGAACACAAAGACCAACTTGTATGTGTATTAAAAGCTTTATGTGCACTTTATTTTTAAATAAAAACTACAGCAATAAATTAATTTTCTGTATACTTCTCTTGGGGTCGCAACCCACCTTTTGAGAACCCCTGTATTAGTATAATATCCAACGGTATTACTTAGCCTATTTCAAACATGTTCATATAATTTCTTTTTGTTTAACAGCTGAAGATTAAACTCATAGTGTAATATTAACCCGTGAGAACACGCACCTGAGCGGCGCGCTCAGTAATGAGTGTTTTTTTGACTGTACTTCAACATTTTTAGTCCGAAACTTTTAGCACTGAGTGTACCTTCCAAGAAACAATCTGGCGTCAGTCTAGTGAACCTTTTATCCCCCTACCCCTCCTTCTAGTCAGTAAAAACCACTTCAGTTATGTCAAATGAGCGGAGCGCTCAGGTGCGTGTCGTGACAGTACAGTTACTTTTGTGTCCCAATATATTTGTTTTATTTGTTATTAGTTATTGTAAGGTGTATATATATATATATATATATATATATATATATATATATATATATCTAATTTATATTATTTGTTTTGTGTTGTGATTTTACTATAAGCCATGGATATTGAGCGAAATCAACGTAATATTCGAATATGGCTAAGTGACAGTGACGATGAATTGGGGGAAGACGAAAGGCCGTTGGGTGAAAAAGCCGGTCTAGATGAAGGTATAGAGGAGCAAGATGAACAGCAGTTTAGTGACCATCAAACTGACTCCGAAAATGAAGCGGGTGAGGCCGGAAACAGTGTTTTTGTGTCAGATGCGAGAGTTCCATACGTGCTAGGTAAAGACGCAATAACAAAATGGCGTCTTCATAGCTTCCAACAAAACAGAATTAGAACCAGACAACATAACGTAGTGACTGAGGCGAGAGGGTTGAAGGGTAATGCAAGGAATGCTTTTACACCAATTGAAGCTTGGAAAATATTTTTTCCAGACGAAGTAATCAATGACAATGTTATTCACACAAACCGACTCTTAGCAAAGATTAGGCCAAACTTTTCCCGAGAAAGAGACTGTAAAGACACTAATTCAGATGAACTTATGTCATTTTTTGGACTACTATACTATGCAGGTTTACTAAAGTCCTCTCACTTGAATCTTTTTGATTTGTGGCAAAATACCATGATGTCGCCATCGATATTCAGAATGGTAATGTCAGTGAATCGGTTCAAGCTTCTGTTGCGAGCCTTACGATTTGACAACATTGAAGATAGTTTGGAGAGGAGACAAACAGATAAAGTGGCTCCAATTAGAGAGTTGTTTCAAGGATTTGTAGAACGATGTATGGCCTCATACAAACCGGGAACTAATTGTACTATAGACGAAATGCTGGCAAGGTTTTTTGGGCGGTGCCCATTTAGACAGTATATCCCAAGTAAACCAGACCGATATGGGATAAAGATATTTTTAATAGTCGATTCTGAAACTTATTTCACTTTGAAAATGGAAATTTATGCAGGAACACAACCAGAGGGACCTTATTCTGTAGATAATAGCCCATCAGCTGTCGTGAAGAGAATGATTGAGCCAATTGATTCAACAGGCAGAAATATAACCTGTGACAATTGGTTTACCTCAGTTACACTGGCAAGAGACCTTCTGCAAAATCACCGAACAACAATTGTTGGGACAATTAGAAAAAATCGCCGGGAAATTCCAGAAATGGTTACACAAACACGACAAATGCCCGAGAAAAGTAGCTTGTTTGTTTTTGCGGATAGGTGCACTTTAGTTAGCTACGTACCTAAAAAGAACAGAAATGTTCTTCTATTATCAACCATGCACCATGATGACCAAATTGACCCCTCTTCTGGAGATAAAAATAAACCTGAAATAATAACTTATTACAACAAAACAAAAGGAGGCGTGGATATAGTGGATCAAAAAAGAAAATAGTATTCAGTGAAGAGAGTGTGTAATAGATGGCCTCTAGCGATATTTTTTACCCTTATGGACATTGCAACGATCAACAGTCATATTATTTATCACATGAATACAAATTCTGTTGTTTCTAGAAGATCGTTTATAAAACAACTTGCGCAGGATCTAGTGAAAAACCAACTTAGAACAAGAATGGAAAATCCAGCATTGCGCCCAGACCTAAAATCTCTCATAAAGATGGAATTAGGTATTCAGGAGCCACCTCGTGAAGTTAGGAATGAACAAGTTCAACGTGAAAAGTGTCAATATTGCCCTCGATTAAAGAACAGGAAAACAAAAGTCCGTTGTGCATCATGTGGTGCGGCAATTTGTGGCGAACATACAGTAACTACTTGCACCGGCTGCCGTAATGACAATGAACACCCACAAGAATATTATGAAGACTAATTTTGACAAGTAAGAACTACAGTATACATTCATTAGGTTCATACATGTATTTCAAATATTACATTTTAAATTTTACAATCACTAATGAATCAAATTTTATCATACATTTTAATGTGGCCCAATTTATTTCGTTTATTGTTGGACACAATTAAAAACATGTTGTTACAATTTTGACTAAACTTATTTTTTCCTGCTTGTTATTAATCAATTTTAGAATAAAAACTCAAGTGTTTTAGGCTTTTATGCTAAAATAAATGGTTTTCAGACGAGCTGAGCGCAGCGCTCAGGTGCGTTCTATGGCCGGAGTTTCTACTGCACGTGTTCTCCCGGGTTAAAAATGCATCAGTAGTATACAGTTGCCCAGCCTAAGCGTGCTTGTGAACTCGACTGTACTATCTGTTCTGATGACATAGAACAATTTTATTTTTGCTACCAAGGACTAATAAATATTTTACATGTCTAAACAAAACATCAAAGTATAATTTATTATTTACGATCACACATGTGTTACAAAAGATAAAATTTTCCATGTATTTTTTTAATGTCAAAACCATGTGTTATTTGCAAGGCCACACTAGATTCCCAGGCCGCGCTGCTCCCCCACCACTCACGGCTCGACGTCACTGCATGGGGCGGACGGCGGACAACACCAGCCACCACAAACACAGTCTCGCTCACCTTTTACGTTGTTTGTTGACTGATTTATATTTATGAGATGGTGATGTTTGGAACCTGATATTATTATGCCAGGGTAAACGTTGTATTCCAGAATGTAAAAGTAATTATGTTAAGCCTTTAATTGATGTTTTTTCCTTCCCGAAAGATTACAGGACAGCTCAGACCTGGCTAAGAGTCATCCACAGAGATGACTATGAGATATCTGCCAATTTCCGTGTATGAATAAAACACTTATATGAAAGATTCGTCATTAGGGAAGATTCTATAAGTCGTCTTGATGCAATTATTTTGACTGTAAAACGGGATAGGTTAAAACTCAGAGACGATGCAGTTCCCACAATTTTTGAACATCTTCCGCACTATATTACCAAAGATATTCCTCCCAAGAGGATGGACCCAGAGGAAAGGAGGATTGAAGCGGAAAAGCGAAATAAATCCTAACTGAAGAAAAATAACGACTAGACACAATTGATTCCTTCAGTAGCTTAGTGAATAATTATAAGAAGGGATGTAATTTAGACTCGACAAATGTGTATTCAAAACACAATAACAACCAACTGGTTTTATTCTTAGTTTCTCTGAAAGACAATATTTACCCTGTAGTTATTATTTCCTTAAATATCAATATTGATTTATCTTTTTGTATAGTTAAAAATAATATTTTAGTAAAAGACCATGTTTATTTGCGTACTTTTTCAGACAATTTAAAAATTGATGTGGTCCAAACTAAAAGAAATAATAGTTAGGTAGCCTAATGAAATTAATGAAATACCTCAAGAAAATAAAATAGAATGTATCAGCAAACTATTGGATGTCATGTCTGAGGAAAGAGGAGACAATAATATAAGTAAAACATTACGTTTTTTAAAAGAACAACTTAAATTAGCAATTTCAAAAAAGGTATCTTATTGTACAACCTCCCTTGTATGGTTTGCCACTCTATATTTTTGTTTTCCTACAGCATACAAACATATAAGGGAAGCTAAGATTTTTACTACGCCTCATCCTCGCTATTTACAATCATTTACCACGAACCTAAGCACTGATAGCTCTGGTTTAGATTTGACTCATGTGAGATATTTAAAAAAGAAGTTATCTTGTTTGGAAGAAAATGAAAATATATGTAATTTACTTATGGGAGAAATTTATGTAAAACCAGAAATGAGTTATAAAGAGGGCAAATTGGAGGGAATTGCTCATAATGTAAATAATGAATCTGTAGGTCTAGCGACGACCATTCAAGCATTTATGGTCTCCTCACTTCTTTCACGTAATAAAGATGTTGTGGGATTATTTCCTTGTAGAGATCTAACTTGTGATTACTTACATAATTTAATTTGTTAGATTATCTTAGCGATTCTTATATTTATTTCTTGCCAAAACTGCTCTACTAGTTCTTTAATTTATGTATAACAAGCTTTTGTAATATTATTCTATTGAATAAAGATGCAATAAGGTATCAAAAGAGAAACTTGTCGGGAAAGAGAGAGAGGTAAATGTAAGGAAAGAAAGGTTGATAAGTTAAATCAGTAAGTTGATTTTACTTCAGTTAATAGTCAGAAGTTTTCTAGACATATTTCATTATAAAGCATAAGTAAATCATTTAACTTGTGTTTTTATCCCAAATAAATATTTATACTATATTAATTTATCATTTATTTACGTCAAACATGCTCACAGTAAAATTGTTAAAACTTCCTATAAGCTATCACTGGTAATTTTGCTTAAATTTTAATTACTATAGGCGTGTGAGCGAGCGTCCAATACAAGTTGTACGGGTATAGAGCGCTCCGATCCGCCCCAAGCTGTGACGTCACAACACCAGCAGCGCGGCCTGGAAATCTAGGGGGCCTTGGTTATTTGTTTATTAATTTGAGATTATTTTTAAACAAATAAGACAATTAAATTAACATTATGAAAATGTTACTATTAGCTTTGATTATATACACCTACAAATAACAGCACATTTAACCTAATACAAAATAAATCCACCTCAAAATTACATAAAACCCAAAAAATATTTGACAAATCCGGAATTTACAAAATTGAATGTCCAGACTGCCCAAACTATTATATGGGACAAACAGGACGATCATTTAAACGTAGATTTAATGAACAAATACAAGCTTTAAAATGAAACAACAGAACTTCAATGAAATCTTCTTTTACTGAACACTTACTAAACAATAATCACAACTACATAAATATGAAAACCAACATGGAAATTCTAAAATTCGGTTCAAAAAGCAAAAAACTAGATTCTCAAGAACTTGAAATTTATAAACACAACCAAGAAAATCTGAACAATTTAATCAACACCATGTTAATACAAAAAATAAACCCAATATTCGAAACAATTATTTATATATATATATATATATATATATATATATATATATATATATATATATATATATATATATATATATATATAAATAAGAAATAACACACACAATGACAACTAACCACCAAATCACAAATATTTACCAATTTAACCCATGTTTTCTTTATGATAATTGTTTATTTCATTTTTATTTGTTTTGTAACAGTTTTGAAAAGTAAACACCTATGAAGATGGCATAATTGCCGAAACCAGTCGGTGTTGATTTAATAAAATGTTTAAGGGTGCTCAATTGTTATTTTATATTATAACTTTAATATATATATATATATATATATATATATATATATATATATATATATATATATATATATATATATATATATAGATGAAGTAATTTACAGCTGTTTTTATAAATAAACGATCATTGTTCCAGTAATTAACTTACAAGATATGATTTATGACCAATAAATACACATACAAAAATGCAGATTTGATTCTTATAAGTTACCTTATCAGCTGTACTTGTTAAATCAAGCCTATAAAGATAATAAAAAATAATAACCAAAATTGCAATAGACAATAATAATAATTAATGACTGAATAAGAAAAAAGCTAGTCACTAATAATTGTTTACAATTTAAATAACACTAATTTAATTGCTTTAAAGCAGTGTTAACAATTAATTAAAAGTGGCATGTTATATAAAAGTATATTATAATAGTAAAAATATAGATTACATATATACTATACATAACATAAAAACAATGCAATATAATCTTGACTATGATTACATACCTACTGAACATTACATAATATCAAATTTATTTTGCTTAGTGGATCAACATCATCATTCATATTCGCCTTAAAATATGCACAATGTTGTGTTGGCGTCTCATATGCAAGAATATTAAAATATTTTCTTTTAAATAAAAAAAAATGTATTATTGTTTGCTTACTTCAGCACTTTTACAGGATGTATTAAATAAAAAATGCAATTGAAAAATACACGGTACTAGACCGTAAGAAAAATATAAATGTAAAGAAATTTAAAAATTCTGTTTTTCGTTTTAATATTCTGATCATTAAATTTGAAAATATTAAAAAGAAACATAGTTAAGACTAATAACAGTTTAATGTAGTTCATTGCAATTATTACATTTTCTGCTAGTGTATAATAAGGATATATAAAAATATATGGTTAATAATTTCTGTTGTAGTAAGTGTATTATTTATATTTGCCAGCTGTAAAATAAAAACTTAAGCAAACTAATTAATTACAACTTAATTCACAGTATGACACATCACATAGTGTCATTGTGATTGTTTTCATTATGTAAAAACATTTCCTAATCAAAATCAAACAAGATTTCCAAATTCTAGTTACATTTTATGTAAGTATTTCTTTTCTTATTTATAGGATTGTTTATTTTACACATCCAGATCATATTTGCTAGGGGATTTGCTTGAACTAATGAAAAGTTAGTTTTCATTATGTATTTAGTTGTTTATTTTTTCTACGGTTTAAAATATCTATTATTTAACACAACAAAGAATTTTAAAATTACCAATTCAAGACTAATTATATACTCAATACAATTCTTCAAATTAACAAGTAAAATGTAATAATTTATTTTGACATAACGAGGCTACATAATTCAAGAAGTTACAGAGAACATATTTTCACCAAACTTATCCAGTCAATAAATTGAATTTAAAAAAATCAAATATAACAAAAACAATTTAACCATGAAATCAGCAATTACTTTACTTTACGCGGTGAGGCCCAGAGGACCGTGCAATGTCACTAAGGTCTCTCCATTGTCGTCTGTCCTCTGCTATTGTTCGCCAGTTCGGCCTTGCTCACAGTTGTTGTAAGTCTGTCCTTACTCCATCCACCCATCTCTTACGAGGGCTCCCCACTGGTCTTCTTCCCTCCACTGCCATATCCACTTATTAGTAGTGATGTGCAGCAGCTTGTCTGATGGCAGGTTGACTTTGGTGCATGCTAAAACAGCTTGTCTCATTCATAGTGAAATGCAGCAGCTTGTCTGATGGAAGGTTGACTTGAGAGCTTGTCAGAACAGACAATAAGCCTCAAAATATCATTAGCTCAGTCTGAGGCTTATGTTTTTAGGTCAACTTGTTGCTCTGATGTTGTGTTCCTTCACAAAGTTGTTACTCTCATTTTCGGGCACACCTTGTATTTTAAATGCAACAAACACAATTTTGGGACGTTTTCTGTATGAACGTTTGTTACGGATAAGTCTAAGTAAGAGCCATTGAGACCTAACTTTGCCTTTTTGTAATTATTATTTTTACAAATAAAGAAATTTTATTAGATTTTATATGAGATTTACTAATTTTACAGTTTATTGCATCACTCTATGTCATACGGTTCAATCACAAGAGATACTGCACGGGTGGTCCGAAACACCCTGTACATTAAGATTATTTATTAGTAAATTTGTTATAATTAGTTAAGTATGCATCTTCAGTAACTAAAGCTAACTGGCCATACATTTTTCTCAATGCTCTGTTAATTTATCATCTACTTCTTTGTCTTTGATGTTTTCATTCAGTAGTGTTAAATGTAGAAACACATTAAGACAATGCTGAGATTCAACCATTCTATTCAAACTCTCAGGATTGTAATTTTGCTTTTCAGAAATCATGGATAAAAATCAAGAAACGGCCATGAGTGGTGACGGTCTGGTAAGATTTTGCAAAGTACTTTTGTGTATTTTTATGTAATTTTAATTAAAAATGACACACTCTATGTAACATTTTTCTAAGGAATAAGAGTAAAATGAAACTAGCTCACAATCATAGTTTGACAAGTGATTTCCATTAGTTACATTTGATTATTTAAAAAGGCAGCTTTTCATATTAAACCAAGTACCTTTTTAATGGAACCTAGTAATTCAAATCTGCTAAGCATTTTGCAACTTAAAAAAAAATTAGAATAATGATGAATGGACCAGGATTCAGTTAAGAATTATTTTTCTAAAAATTGAGTAGACCTAGTATTTGAACTGTTAATGGGATACATACAAAAATAACAAGAGTTATATAAAATGTTACAAATTACCCAATTGGCAGTACATAAAAATTAATTGGAGTTTCATTATAAGATATTAAGCTCGGCGGGCATTACATTTTAAAATAAAATCCCATTGAATTAATTGACCACAGAAGATGATTTACTGTTTAAAAAGCATTTTAAACGATTTTTTTTTATGGATAAAGCTTGGTATTCATTTGAACGATTTATGGAGATGTAGAATAAGTTTAACCTTTAATTAATCGCACGCAAAAAATTGTGTTATTTGTCGCGCATAAAAAAATACCGGGTTATAAAATTTTATATTTAATATGAAAATTAAGTTGAAACTAATTTTAATTATTACATAATGTTAACTTCATGAATCCTACTGAAATTAACATTATCTTCAAACAATATTTTAATACAAAAATGAATTATTACACAGACAAAAATCAATCTTATGTTAGAATAACAAAACAGCATATCCTAAATTACATTAAAATTTTAAAATTAGGGAATAATAACATATTAGTATAAGACATAAATTATGATAGAAAATATATACAATAAACTTTACGAAAAATAGCAGTACGAAAATACAGGAAAACACATAATAAAATGTGGGGCTCTTGGTTTGTCCTCTCTTGATTATGTATAATCCCTCCATAAGGAAGTGTAGGCATACGATCTTCAGACTGTTCCGAGTCTGTGGTATAGTTATTATGTTCTAAAATATCTTCTCCATCACTACTCGCAGTGTCAAATAATTGGTCACTGGATCTCTCAAATCCATTATTCATTAAAAATATGAACACACATAAACATGAAATAAACTTTTATAACACATTAATTTTGCAAAAAAAGCTGAATTATACAAATAAAATTAAACCAGTATTCCTGAAAAACTGATACAAAAGTAGTCCGCACACAGGACTTTGTGAGTGTTATTTTGTAACACAGCCGCGCATGATAGATTCTACCAGGCGTCCAGAAAACTAACTATAGCACCTAGATTTAAGTCACACCGATCAAAACTGAAGTGGTGTTTAAAAAGGAGAGGGTTGACACCTGTTGTGACGGACAAATTCCTGGAAGGACGGACTTGTACAGTGTGGTCAAAATATCAATTAGAAAATACTGTGACATGACTAATTAAAGGTTAAATAAAATATGATTGATGCCATTCTTTGTATAGTTCCAAATGTAACAGCACACATATTATGAACTAAATGGTTTTGAATATATGTGGCAAAAGTAACTACTAACCCTCATCTTATAAATTCATTTATGCTGATGACTCAAATTAAAAAAAAATAGCTAAACCCCTAGAACAGTTTAACTGTAAATAGGTATTGTACGTAATTTTTACGTGTTGTTAGGTTTTTTTGCTCTAAAATACTTGTTTATCATGGCAGATGTTTATAACAGCAGTGCCTCAGTCCCCCCTCCCTTTAGTATAATGTGTCAATGTTGTTTCATTTTTATAACATTTAAAGACTTAAAGAGAAAAATACATCAAATTTACATACAATATCATAGGCTCTTATGGAACTTAGCAGTCACTGACATTTGTAAAATAAGCTAATGATCAATGTATCAACTGTCTTTTATTTTATCGATTGTGTAAAATTTACGTATCAATACCCTTAGCGTCATACTCATACGTGATACTTTCTAGGGTTAAATTACAGTATTATATTATAATTATTTGACTGAGCATAGATTAACAGTAAATAATATTAAAACGTAAAGAGACAAAAAATAATATAGAAGGGGGTTTTTATTTATAGAAGTTTTCATATATAAACTTTTGAGGTGCCTTATAAACATACAGTCACAGAGAAGAAAGAAACAGAGGTTCTTTTTTGGTATATAAAAACATAAATATAGGGGTTAGAAGTAGTTATATAGGGGCAGATATGTTGATTCCCTTTGCCAGAATATATTGTTGATATATGAAGTGTATATGAAATAGGAGGGAGAGCGAGAGAATGAAGAGAAGGGATTAGAGAGGGAGGGATGGTGCTGTCGTTGCCTTCCACCAAGGCTAACTAAACTGACGATTCGACAAACCAAATCATTAAATCGACACACATTCAGCACACCTCTGATTCCTCCTTCTCTGTGATAAAGTTCTAACCTGCAGATGAATTTATTTTGACAGTTAGTAATATTCTTTTTTCAGAAAATGGTAGACACAGTTTTAGAGAAAATGTTGAAAGATCTTGAACTCGCTACAGAATTTTTTAAACACAATGAAGAGTTATTCAAAAGCTATCCTGAAACAATTGAAAATCATCTGGTAAGTGTATATTACAAGAGAATTATTTTATAAACTTTTTACTCTCACTCAAATCCGTACTTGCGATTAACGATGAAAAATAATTAACGATTAAATTTAATCGTTACTTTTTCTATTAACTTTTTAACTTATTCGTTAAGTTTTGGTAATGTTTAACTTCTAACTTTAACTAGTTGAAAATATGGCTAACGGTTAAAGTGACTCAGTTAGTTTTTGAAATGTGATAAAAGGTGCCATTTGGTCCGTGGAATGTTGACTGGGGAGAAAGTATCTAAAACTCAGGTCAAAGACCGATTGTTTTCTTCATGCCCCAATTGTCACCGGCAAGCAAGGTCACTGTTTTGAAGGCGCACCCCCTCCACTTTAATCTCATTTTACTGCCTTATAAATAAAAAAGGCGGACCAAACGAGTATACCATTGTTGTGGGATTGACCTGTCCTGGGGTGATCATTTCACTTGATTAGTTTATGTTTAGGGATAAAGTTGAGATAGTCATTTAGTTATCTTGTTTTAAATCAACGAAATGGGCCTAAGCTTGTTTATCTTTCATAAACACTTTTTTTTACTTTTATTGCCAGAACATAACAATGTATAGCAATCGTCAGATTAGTTCTAAAATTTTAACAATCATACCACATCAAAACCCCATTCGAACATACAGAATTTCCACTCACACCACATTTGTACTGCCAATGTACCCAGCGCCGGACGTCAGTCTTCTGATTAAGCGGTCACCCAGTCGTGAGCCATGAACTCGTCAACACTGTAAAATGCTTGGGACACTAAAAGGTGTTTCAAACGAGTTTTTAACGCCTTGGGCGTCGGGGCACTCTTTATTGAATTGGGCAACTTGTTGATGACACAAACCCCTGCTTGTGAGGGCAGGTGCTCATAAACCCCCGTCCTGTGTCTCCCAGTTCGGTAGTTATTCCTGCCTCGTGTGTCATATGTGTTTATGTCCCTACCGCTGGTCATAGCACATTTAGACACACAGAATAAGGTTTTCTCTAAAATGTAGAAACATGGCAGGGTCAACAGTTGCAACTCCTTGAATGCTACCTTGCAAGATTCTCTGAACTTCAACAGAGCGATTATGCGAATCGCTTGCTTTTGCAATTTGAACGCTCTGAGAAACTGGCCGTTTGAGCTGGCTTCCCACAATACCAAACAGTAGGTAAGGTGGGGGTAAATTACGCAGTAATGCCCCGTCATCAGCACCTGAGTTGGGCAGTATTTGGCTAAGGACCTTAAAACATATATTCCTGTGGAAAGTTTTGAGCAGACATGGTCTATGTGAACATTCCAAGTCAATCCCCTATCCAGGAATTTGGAACAGTTGACGACATCCAGCAGGGTATCATCCAATATGACGGTTGGCTCGTCATATTGGTGATGAATATTGTACTGGGTTTACAGTACAAGTAAACATCACACAACACAAATTTATTACAATATAAGCACAAAATGCACAAATATACTATAATACAAGTACAAAATGCACGAATATTATGGTGATTGACACACAGACGTGTATATGTACCAACACGTATTATGCTAATTAAAATATTATTTTTTCATAAACTCTAATATTGAATTTTATCTGTTTATCCATGGATCTATCTGTATTATTAATTAGGAACATCAGTTGCATTTTGATGTTAATGCTGTCAATACTTGATTAATTGATCATACAGAATTACATATCAAAATTGTCCTGTTCAAAAGTAATCGGGATCAAACTATTTAAATGGTTTATCAAACCAACATTTTCTCAAACGTTTACTCTATTTTAAATTAGGCTTACTTGGTAAAATCAATCCATTATATGATACCACGCAACAGAATAAACTATCTTCAAGATTGCAGGACACATTTCAAATAACAATTGCTATATTAGTTCTGTTTTCATTATTTTGCTATTGGCACCGTTGAAAAGAAAAGATAATGATAATACTATCTTTAATATTAATATCAATAAAATTATCTATCATAATTAGTTTTGTATTTTATTATTGATTTAGATAGTTTTCATAATTTTTAATTAACTTATTTCAGTAATAATAAAAAATGCACTCAGAACGGCAAATTCTTAAACATCTAATAAACGTAATTGCTTATCGAAAATAGTATGAATAGATCTGCTTTCACTCACTTATAGAGTGAGTATATTTTGTTCAGTTTTTGTTTACCGCTAATCGGCCCATACTCTCTTATCAGTGACCCTTCCTTATCATCTCCAATCTGATAAAAATCACCTAGAGTAAACATTTCAAGATATTATGTGGCCCTTCTTATTATATGCACTAATGTTTAAAAAAATGTTTTGTTATCGTGAATTTCCTATTAGATAGTTAGTGATTTTTTAAAGTATGGCTTAATAAGTAAAACTTTAATTTCAAAGACTTAAATCAGTTTTTATTTATAATTTTAGAAATTAAATTAAATATTTAATTTGCAAATTTAAGATTTCAGACAGTTATATAACAAAAAATACTGTAGAAATTGCTGTAGTCTTATTAATATTATTATGTAATAATGTACTATAAACAGGCCTATTTATCTAAGATATAAATTATAAAAGATCATTCAGGTTAAATGTTTGTTTATGTATATTTTACTGTACTGAAACAAACTACTAACTTTCAATTTCAGTTAATTTTCTAATACTTTAACTTTAATCAGTTAGTTTCAATCTATTCTAACTTTTAACTTCAATTAGTTACTTTTTTATAGTATAACCTTTAACTTTATTCAGTTAAAAAAAATCATTAACTTTCCCAAGTATGCTCAAATCTAGTTTTTACTACAACCCTTGAAATTATAGAGCAGATGCCTTGTTGTAATAACACTAGTAGATAAATAGCTAAGAGGCAAGAGTTTGACTATTTTCTCAGCAGAAAAGCTGGGAATATAACGAAAAAGAGATAAGTGTGAAAAATATTTTTAATTACATAGCATTGTGGGTACTCAAATTGTGGGGGAATGTTGTCCTGATTACGAATATGGCAAGAGTTTTGCAATCGAACCCATTAGCAACGGAAATGCATAGTTTCGGCAAGGTTAAGCTTTGTTAGGACCAGGTTTGGTATTGATAGGTTAGGTATGGGTTTGTAAGGTTAGGTAGATTACACTCTGTTAGGTTAGTTTTTGAGAAGTTAGGTTGGTTTTTTAAGTTAGTTTTGGTCTGGTCAATCTAACAGTTTATAAAACCAAACATGACCTAACTAAACATAGCCTAACCAAACATAACCAACCAAACAAAAGCTAACATACCTAACCATAACATAGCTAAAAACCTAACCTAACCCAATGATACCCAACCTAGCCCTATACTATCAAACTATTACCTTAAACCGGAACATTTAAGTAAGGTTCTTTGACTGATTCAGTTTTTATCAGTCAGTTGAGCGGAACGGACAGCTACTGACCTTTGGTCGAGCCGCAGCCTGCCAAGCCTTAAGTAATACTGACCTGTAATTTGAAGTTTTTAAGTTTTACATCGTAAAATTTAGTTATTTTTATAGATTATCTTTTTATTACTAGCATTTAGTTTGTCAGTAAAGTGTTCCAAGTGTGTGACTGAATTCTCTGGTGGCGATATAGTTGAGTGTACAGAATCATTCCACTTTTTTGTACACGTCTCGGTTTAGCTAAAAATGTAACTATATCTAAATTAAAAAATTGGAAGTGCGACACTTGCCATGCGGAATCTGCATCAGTTAAGAGCAACAAAGATCCTTCCACTGGTGAAAACGCAATCAATCTTAGAGGCTCTTTCTGCAATGAAGATGGAAATCATTGAAAACACCGACAAAAAAGTGAGTGAAGTGACCAAATCCGTTTTGTTACTTACGGACAAATTCAGCATTTTTTAAACAAAAATACAGTCTGTTGAAGAGGAACAGGTCAAATTGAGTCAGCGTTGTGAGACAATGGAGCGGGAACGAGATGGTCTGCAGGGCGAAGTTGAAAGCTTGCGACTTCGACTCCGGAACTCTGAACAGCATTCTTGCTCTTCTAATCTTGAGATCATAGGCATACCCGATGACTACTAATGAGAATGTTTACATCATACTGCAGAAATTAGCATCGGTCATCGACATCCAGTATAAAAAGGAGGATGTATCTATCACCTATAGACTATGGCTATGCTCAAAGAAACATACACATTATTGTTCAATTCGTTTCTCGAGGAATAAGGGAATCCTGGTTATCTGCTGCTAGAAGTAAAAGGGGTATTAGCTCTCCAACCTTTCTCCATCAATTGAGCAGTTGACTCCCCACAAGGAGCTACTGGATTGAGCTAGAATACTGATGAGAGAAAAGAAGATCCATCAGGCGCGTTTTATCAACGGCAAGGTGATCATCAAGTCGATAGCTGCCCCGAATGCCGAGTCAATTTGAGTGCTGGAAGTCAGGGACTTGGACAGATACGATTACGCTAGTTCTCACTAAAGTGCTTAAAGTACACATTTATGTTCTTTGTCTTCCACTTATGTTTTCATGGTGTTGCTCTAATCATTTTAAGTAAAATAAATTCAGTACATATAAATTTATAATCACTTATGATTGAAAGCATTTTTTTTCCTTTTTTTCTAAATTTTGGTATAATGAAGGATTTTTAAGATGTAGTAATTTTATGTCAAATTATTCACTTTTATTTTAAATTGAATAGTTTAAAATATTTGTTTTATTTACTACAACAATCAGTAATTACAATCAACAGTTCAAATGAAATTAATTTTATTGATGTTTCAACCTTAACATTTTACTATTATATTTACTTATCCATAAATAAATTCAATCCAGCACATGTAACGTTTGAATTACTAATAATTTATTTATTTTTTTTTAATATTATGGTACAATGAAAGAACTTTTAATTTGTTGTTCTTTATTTAAATTAAAAAAGTGTTTTACAATGTATTTATTATACTATCAGAAATTACAAACAACAGTTCGAGCTAACTTTTGTATTTATTTAATTTTTATTAACAAATCCATTTACTTTACTAATGTATAATATCCAGAAGCACAATATTTTGTAATTACAGCATACAGTTGTATGTTGTATACAAAGGCCTTAATTGCATCAATAAAAAAATATATAGGATCTTAAGTTAAATTCTTGTTAGATAAATTTTCTTTTGTACATATCGTTCATGGGATTTTTTCACTTGGAAATTGTTATCATTGTTTTTAAAAACTACCATTTTAATAATTTGAATGTCCTTTTTTAATCTTACATAGTTTAGTGATAATATACATATTTTTGTTGATTGACATAGGATTAAACAATTGAATTTTTATGTTTAGTTCTTTTTTTCAGTTATTCTAACTACGAGCTGTTGATTGAACATAATGAATCACGTTATTGAAATGTATTACAGTAGAGTCTCGATTATCCGCCATAAACGGGCCGGCGGAAGGGCGGATAAGCGTAAATGGTGGATAATGGAGAATGATGAATAAAACCTAAATTACGTACACAGTAAACAGTTTACAGTATATTTTTATTTACTTACACGATTAAATGTAATACATAATTTATTACTCACTTTAAAACAGAAAAAAATTATTTTAAACACATAAATTTAAACTGGTTGAGTTTATGGTGAGTGGAAAAAGCTGGTGATTTTGGTCTGCCTTCCTGACGTTTCCCGCTTTTTCGCCGCTAAGTCTCGCCATCTCTGGAGCATCATAATGTCAACAGCCCTGGCTTCTTCTTGCTGCTCGACGTATTTAATGGCCGCTTCAAAGATTTTCACCCCTCCTTTATGTGTAATTTTTTGGGGCTCAACAGTCTCTGGTTCTTCGACATCTTGATCGTCACCGCTATTGACAAGTGTGAGGATTTCTGCATCAGTTATTTCGTAACCTTCATCTGCTGTAAGCCACTCTCCTACTTCAACCAAAGTTGCGTCTTCACACCCAGGAATTCGTTGCAATGTGGGTAAAATATCTTGATGAATTTAAAAAAATACAAATAACTTTTATAGTGTTAGGGTCATCATCTGACAAATTTCCATAACGTTCAACGGTTCATACCAACTTATTCTACCAACAACCAATTTCACTATTTGTTTACCCTCCACTGTTGAATGTTCATATTTAATTGCATTCATGGTCATGGTACATCCATTCATTTATCTGTAAACTTTATTTCAAGCAACTTCAGTATTATTCTTAAACTTTCCAATGAGGCTTTTTTTAACCCTTTTAGTGCCGACATTCTGTTGTCCGCACATCCAAAAAACTATGTATAAAGTACCAACAGGACGTCACAAACAAGACATTATAAAATTTTAAAAAAATTATTGATTTTATATTCTCATTTCTTGACATATACTTTCACATAAAAACCATGATTTTGGTATGTTTGTATAATATTTAGTTATATTTTGATACAAAAGGTACTAAAACATGCCAAAAAACAGTTGTTTTATAGCTGTTTTGAATAACTTAAAAATTGCCATAACTTTTTTATCTGCAAACATATTATTGTGCAATTTCAACAGAATATTAATAACTGAATTGTCTTCGAAGTAAAGTGATTGAATATAGCTAACCTATTTTTATCACGGTCATAAGGATGCAGAAAGAAAAAAAATAGACGACAAACTTTTTTATCTCGTTAATGTATTTTAAATAAAGATAGCATATATAATGCAGGGCTAATTATAATATGTTATTTTAATAGACTGGTAATTTATATACAAATAGGTATACAAATTATTAATTTTGTGTAATAAATAACAGAGATATGAATTATTTAATGACACACTGTACAAATTGATAGAAACCGTTTGGCACTGGCAGAGAGTAACTTTGAAAAATCTTCTGGCACTAAAAGGGTTAAATACTGATTCATAAAAAACATTAAGTCATTGGAAAGCCATACTAAATTTAACACTTTGAAGCCTGGGCCCTTAATACTCCGTTTGGCATGGAATCCTGGGGGTTTTATATTCACATTAAAAAAATTGTAAATGCCTTATAAATTTCATAAAAAGGTTATATTATATATCTTTGTAAAGGGGAGAAAATTCTCTTTTCAATGATGGGCAAAACTTTAGGTGTTGTACATTTTTTTATTTTTTACAGAAGCTACAAATAAGTACAAAAATATGTAAAACAAAAAATAGCTACGATAGAACGATTCAATATATCTCGTATAGTATCACTTCTCATAAGATCATCCATTTTAAGCAGATAAATACTATAATAACTAAATAAAAACAATATATACACTTATTCCAGTCACTGTACGGTTAGATTGACACAAAACCAACACAACGCAAATACTAACTAATTACTTATTTACATATGTACACAACAATATTTACAAAGAAACTGAACTGAAAACATGATAATAAAATATAAATACTGTACTTGAATTATAAACACAGAATATTCACTTCTATAACGAACGTGTTGTTTACGACTCAAAGCACCGTGGGTCACTGACCGGCTGACATAAACAATGCTGACAAACAATACCGCTCGGCGCGCGCTCATTCCAAGTCTCACGTCAGCTGTTACGATAATTATTTATCCAAGACCAGATGTAGATAAAAAAAATTAATAGACCGATAAAATATAATAACAGATAACTAAAAGACATATTCAGATGACCTAAACCCGATTATATGCCGATAATAAAGATATAATGAATTAAATATGGGCACCCGAGCTATTCTCGGGCGTCGGCGAGTACGCCAGTTTGCGTCGCCCGATCTATCTTCGGGCTTAGGCTTCAAAGTGTAAATTTAAGAATAATAATATAAAGTTAAAAAATTTGGGCTACTTATGTATTTTTAGGATGTAATAAAATTCAAACTGAGTACCCTTAACATTTTTTATTAAAATTATTTCACACAACATGTTTCAACTTAATGGTCATTTTCAAGTGTAAATTAAATAATCATATTAAGAATAATATTATCTCCAACGCCATCATGAATATCAGTATCATACTTTACTTAATAAATTAATATAATTCACCAACATAGACTTTACTAAAAATTACAATCAAAATGAAAACTCTCTTATTGTACTGTACATTCTTTAGCTTCTCATAAATTTACTGATTCTATCTTTTAGAATTTTACTGAAGAAACAATATTTTTAGTGAATTTAAAAAATATTTATCTGAATGTACCAATAATTCAAGGTTCTCCTAGAAAGTAACTTTAAAGGGGGGGGGGCTAAAACTCAGTAAAATATGGGCTACGATTTTGAATATCAGTTATTTACATCTTCCACTAATTGGGTCTCTCTTGCACATCCTGTCCTTGATATATAACCACAATTTGTGGTTAATTGCAGAAGTTAATAAGTTCAAGGCCTGGAGATAATAAGTTTAGAATTATTTTATTCCATTTAGGCTCAATATTTATTACTGCCATGTAATTTGTGTTAGTATTATTTATTACTGTCATCTTACTTAATTGTCATTAGTGTACATTCACAATCTATTAATGCGAGTTGTTTTGTTTTGTAATTTGCACTTTTGATTGCTAGTATTATATCTTGTTATAGTTTGATTTGTCATTGCACTTTCACATTGTACTTTCATATTGCACTTTCACATTGTACTTTTATTGCGTGGCATAAGGATGATTTTCACATTGTTATGAATTCTTTCTGTTGTTTTGCTTTCGTATGATTATTTATTGCAAGTAATTTCATTATATGACTCATTTCATTTTTATTGTCAATATTTACCACAAGCATTTATTTTTATTGTTTAATACTTTCTTTTCATTTTACTGTCCCACACTCTATAATGCCGATATGTCTAGTATTACAACGGACAATATTTATATTCCTAGTCTTGAATCTTGTTGTGACTGTTGTTGTGTCATTGCGGTTTCCCAATGTATGTTGTTGCATGGCATCTCATGATTTTATAGATATTGTTATTCACACTCATTGTGCATTCTATCTGCTCTTATTGCATTCACATAACATAATGTCATTGCATGAATCAGTTATGAAATAGTTTTCACTGTTGAAATAAATAAATAAAAGTTAAATAATATTGTCTCAGTGATACTCCCTTGATCTTGTGTTAAAACTAAGCTTACTGTTAGTGCAAAAATTATGTGTACCTGAGTTTGAAGGTTGTTACTAAGAAACTACAAGGCCTATGAAAACTCCAATCAATCCATTGTTTTCATATTTTCATTGTACACTATGACATATGCATTTTTAAGTTTTAATATTTTTTTTATCCTAGTTGGAACATAAAAAGTACTGTAATGTTTAACTGGTTCATCAATTATAAATATTTATTAATAAAAAAAACCGACAATGTATCATATTTATATTTTAATACGTGGTTGACAGGATTGTTTTCTACAAGTTTCATAAATTTCAAAATTTTAACTTGAAAAAAGTGCTTATAAAGTTCCCGAAGTAGTGTTTTTTTGGATTCTAGATGTCGTACAATTAATTAATTGGTCACATTGTAATCCTTATCTCATTCATAGTTACAACACTTAATTTTCATATGTGTTAGTAAAAGTAGTTACTTTAGATTAATTTAGATTAGATTAGATACACCGGGTTGTGGTCCTGTCACCAAGCCCACCGCGCCTAGACTCAATGGCCCTTTGCGCCCCGAGCCTGAGGATAGAGTCACAAGAGACCAGTCCCCCTTATGAAGGAAATGATCTCCCTGAGTGTAGCCCTTCTAATATCCTCTGGTTCCAGAAAAGTGGCACCCAGAGTCCTATGCCTAAGAGATGAGAGAGCTCCACAATGACGAAAGATGTGCATGGAGCTCTCCTCATCCTCCTCACAAAGCCTACATGTGGAGTCTTCTGTTAGGCCCATTATCTTCATATGTCTGTGAAGAAGATTATGTCCGGTCAGCATTCCCGTAACCGCCCTCACCTTGGCCCGGTTACATCTCAGTAGATCTCTGCTGTACCTGCGATCCGGTCCTTGGATAAGTGCACGAGACTGCCTGAGGCCGGACTCGGTCCTCCATCTGCCATCGTGTTCCTCAGAGGTCCACCTGTCAATTCTTCTTTTTACCTTTTGAAAAGGAATACCAAGAGCCGGCTCCGGCCCCAGCAGAGGGCACTTTGCCCCTCTCCTAGCCAGTGCATCGGCTCTCTCATTTCCATCAATACCAGCATGCCCAGGGACCCATATGAGTCTCACCTGTTCACGCTTGCAAAGAGTCTCCAGGATCTCCTGGCACTCCCATACCAACTTAGAGCTGGTACGTGGTGCATGATCGCCTTTAACGCCTCCTGGCTGTTCGAGCAGATTGAAACTACTCCTCCGAAGCCACCTAGACGCATTTCTTCTTGTGTGGCTGTCATGATAGCCATCACCTCCGCCTGGAAGACGGTAGCATGGGCCCCCAGAGGTACAGACAGAACATTCCGTACCCCCTCCCGTACATCCCAGCACCCTCGCCTCCTTCTGTAAGTGAGCCGTCTGTATACCAGACGCTTCCTTTGACTTGTGCAGGCTCGGTACTCCCTATCCACTTATCTCTACTTGGAAGGAAGGCCCTGACCTGCCTGTCAATTCTGTACCTAGGTATCATTGAGTCTGTTCCCATCGAAAGCAATGGGTTCAGACCAATGTCCCTAGATACGAGTAGTACTTCCCCATGGAGTCCTGGTTAACCAGGTAACCAGCCACCAGTCGTCCTTATTCTAAAGGCCACAAGCTTCCCCTTTTACAAACAGGTCCATTGGGCGGAGCCCAGTGAGGACCTCCATCGCCGCCAATGGGGTTCTAATTGCGTCTATAATTCCCAGGCATGCCATTCTCTGACATCTGTCTAATGTTAGCCTTGCACTGTTCTGTGCCATGGCCGGCCACCAGACAACTGCCGCATAACATTAGGAGGGCCGAAGTACACTCGTGTATAGCCAGTAAACCATCTTTGGTTTAAGACCCCAAAGGCCCTCCGACACGCCCAAAAAGCCATTCTGAACTTCCTGGCTTTCTCCTGAAGGTGCTTGAGCCAGTTCAGTTTAGCATCCAGGATAACCCCCAGATACTTCACTGACCCTGTAGCTCTTAGCTCCATATTTCCCATAGTGGGCATGTATAGGCCATCCAGCCTCTTCTTCCAAGTGAAAAGTACAAGTTCTGTCTTGTTAGGATTAACAGAGAGCCCCTTGTCCCTACACCACCTTTCTAGGTATCTCAAGGCAGCCTGGACGATGTCCGACACTGTGCTGGCAAACTTACCAACGCCCAGTATACAGACATCGTCCGCGTATGCCTGAGCATATTCCCTCATCCTGTTCAGCGCCCTTAGTACGTCATCAACCACCAGGGACCACAGGAGAGGGGAAAGGACACCCCCTTGGGGGCAGCCGCTGTCGACTATAACCTGAACCGACGCTTCGTTGTGTTGCCTTAACCAATCTGCTGCATAGGTAGGCTTCAATCCATATGGCAATAATGCCCTTGACGCCCGTCCTAACGACAGCAGCAATCATAGACAGTGAAAAAACCCATGGCTAGCTCCTTCTGCCGAATCGTCTCCTCAACCCTCGTGACGAGTCTGTGAAGAGCCGACTCAGCAGATCTCCCAGCCATGTATGCGTGTTGATTTGTATGGAGCGGGTTATCTCTCAATACCCCGTCCCTGATGTGCCTATCGACCAGCTTCTCCAATGTCTTTAATAGAAAAGACATGAGGCTGATTGGTCTGAAATCTTTAGGTCTGGAATGTTTTGGGGATATAGACCACTTCTGCGGTCCTCCACAGCTTTGGGATAAAACCCAAGGCCAGGGAAGCCCTACATATTGTGGTCAGGTGGGGTAGGAGCGACTCCAGGCCCCTCTGCAAGTGCACAGGCAGGATGGCATCCGGCCCAGCACTCTTGAAGGGGGTGAAGCACTCAACTGCCCACTTAATCCTTTGCTCTGTGACAACCTTCTTTGCCTCACTCCAGTCCCCGTGCGAGACCCTGGTGCAAGCCTGCCTCACCAAAGTGGGGGGGGGCTCGCCGCTGGTTCCTCGACGGATCCCGGAAAGTGAGTCTCAAATAAAAGTTGCAAAGTCTTCTTCTGATCTGGTCCACTCCCCATCCTCTTTAATGAGGGGTCCCAGTCCTCCCCCAGGGTCCTTAGCCAACACTTTGTGAAGCCTAGACATTGCTGAGGTCGTCTCTATAGAGGTACAAAAGTCTCTCCAGTATTTGCTGGAGAATCTGCGAACCTCTCGTATGTAATTTCTTTGGGACTCCCGGTAGGCCAGCCAGTCAGCATCACTACCGGATCTGTTGGCCTTGCCGAGGAGCCTTCTGGTTCTCCTTCGATGGACCTCTAATTCTTGAGTCCATCTCCGGCTTCGAGCATCCTTTTGTGTAATCAAAGGGCAGTTGTTCTCATAAGAGGTGATTACGGCCTCCGTAAGGAGTGCCACCCTCTCCTCTAGGTCCTGTCCAGATCGAATCTGGCCTTTAGGAATCCAGTCTGTCAGACAGTTCCACCGAATAAGAGGCCCAGTCTGTCTGTCTGGGATTCCTGTACACCCTCAGTGTTGTCTGGCCCTCAAGCACAAAGCAGATGTGTCTGTGGTCCAATAACGAGGGTTCCTGCAAAACTTCCCAGTCCCTAATGTCATGAAACATTGAGGCTGAGGCCATAGTTATGTCTATAACCTCCCTCCTAATGATGTTCGAAAAGGTTGGGAGATTACCCTTATTGAGTACCAAAAGGTCGGTACCTCCCAGGTATTCTGCAAGAGCAAGGCCCCTCTCGTTCATGTTACTGATTCCCCAAACCTCATTGTGAGAGTTGGAGTTGCAGCCGACCACTAGCTCAAGGTTCCCACTCCAACAGTAATCCACCAACGCCACCATCTCTCTTGATGGTGGGAAGATCGTCCTATCGTATGGGAGGTATACCGATGCAACCACCAGTTCCCTCCTTACGCCATTGACCTCCTGCAGTTTAATTACCACTGCAACCACATCATCCCCACAGAATTCCGGTATGAGCCAATTGTCTACGCCTGCAACCAAAATGGCTGCCCGCGGTTTAGCCCACCCGATCCCCCGTAGAGCTTATATGTAGGAATGTTAAGACCCTTAATACAGCTATCCCGAATCCACGGTTCCTGAATCATAGCAACATTAACCCCTCTATCTCTTACAGTTCTAGCTAGTATAGTAGAGGCCTCAATACTATGATTGAGGTTGGCTTGTAGGAAACTTACCATTTCCTCCACTCCAGCACCTTGTTCCTCGGTCCCCCTCTTGCTCCGGGTAGCCCAAGCCTCTTCTTGTCTCTTCCAGACTGGGCAGGGTCCGAAGACATGCCGCCCTTGTTTGCCTCCACCACTGAGCTGGGCTGCTCACTCACCTCTGGCACGTTCAAGGCTGTTTCCTCTTTTCTTTTGTCCATTTTCTGAATTGTTTTATTTGTGTGTGTGTGTGTCCGTTTTCAAGTCCCAAGAGCCATCCATATTCCTTTTGCCACCTCCCCCCGAGCGTACCCACGCCCCCAGGGACCCCTGTGGCCTCGGAAGTGCCCCCTAGCCCGTCTACAAGGTCCCATCCAGTCACCAACTGGCAATGTAAACAGGATCGGGATTTTCACTAGCTGATAGGGAAGCCACCACATCCTGGTGAGGCCAGGTCGGGCCCCTGTACTATCTGGCAGCCCGGTGTGCCATCCCGGTTTTAACAACTGTACCCTCAAGAGCCCTAGGATCATGGCACCCGCGGTTTGGTGGCTCCATTCCTACTTCTGGCCCCTGAGGCAGTGTCATGTATTTGTATGAGTTGGGTGTGGTGCTGAGTTCAGGGTCCGCGGGGTCACTGCTCCCGTCAGCTGCACACCTCAGCTGCCCCTGCGGGCCTCGGTCCGGGACTGCTTATTGGGGTTGCCTCTTATTCTCAGTTGCCCACCCCATCAAAGACAAGATGGAACGTTCGCTATCCGCCACCTGCGACCCGCCCAGTAGCTGAGACTCGCCGTGGGTAGATTAATTTAAATCAAACAATCAAAAAATCTTTATTGTGACAGTGAAGCACTGTATAAAAATGTCAAAAGAAACATTGATTGATACAATTATTTACATAACATAACTTAGATTGTAACAGTATAACTAAAATTAGTCTGCCAGGCATGACAGATATTCCATGACGCTGTAATGGCAACGAATCTGTAAGAGATTCTTCATGCCATTTTGAAAACACTTAAAGTCTTCCTCAAGTTTCAAGTGGTCCGGCTGTGCATTGAACAGCCTGATTCCTTTATATAAAAGATGTTTCTTGAAAAAGTTTGTTTTATGAAGGGTAAGTTTGGGGTTGTGATTTGAACAAAGATTGTATTGGTGTAGGTTGAATTTAATTTAAAAAAAAGAAAGATTTTTATGAACAAACAAAACTGTGGAAAAAATATAAATTGAAGAATATAAATAAAATATTTAAATTGATATATTTATATCGATATAAAATAATATAAAATCACTGCATTTACTTCTTACGCATATCAAAATAAAGTATTGTTACTATAAATGTAGTAAGGATTACAACATGACCAATCAATTAATCTATGACCTCTCAAAACCAAGAAAATGTTGTTTCAGGAAATCGATAAGAACTTTGTTTCTTAAAAAGTAAAAGTTTAGAAATTTATAAAACTTATAGAAAAGACTTCTGTCAACCATGCACTAAAATATAAATATAATACATCGAAGATTTTATAGTAATAAATGTTAAAAGTTGACGAACTAGTTAAAATTATGGTACTTTTTAATTTCCAACTATGATAAAAATTAATAAAACTTAAAATAAAATTAAAAATGAATATATCATAACATACAATTAAACAATAAAGACAATAATGTGATTGAATTTTCTATAGACTTCTTGGTAAACAACCTTCAAACCCGGGTATACATAATTTCTGCACCGAGAGTAAGTGAGATGATCCAACCAGTTATATATAATGTTAATAGAACTCGTAGATACCTAAGCTGCTTTGGCTATTGGGATGAAATTAAATAGCTGTATTTATCTAATCAGTAACATGGTTACACTATTCATTTTAATATATAGTAACTTTACAATTAATTGTAAGTAATTTTTGAATCAGGACTTTAAAATTATTTGAACCAACATAAAATTGTAACTATTTGTTTGTTTAAGGTGAATGCATTCTGTACAAATATTACAGTAATACAAGGATTGGTTGAACAGGGAAGCATGCTCCTGGGAACATTTATCGAGACTTGGAACAAGACAGGAATATATTTCAACAACCAACTTGAAATATACAGTGTAAGACAAAATGTAGCATCAAAATATTGATGATACCATTGTAGTTGGTATAATCCGACCTCTAACAAAAAGAAGTGTGGAATGGATGCCTCTCTAAATATCAGTCATATGCAGTGAAGGGGAAATAATGTCAGATGTTTAAATTTAACACCTGATATATTAACTTTGTGACCTCGAATCACTCGTTCTAAATTAATCCACTTTTATTGAACTCATAATGTATGTTATCCCATATGGTCCTATTCAAAGTTTTCCTTGAAATAAATCTTAATTTGTTATTTATATTACCATTATTATATCATATCAACTCTAGTCTTTCATCTTAATTATTTAATTGACTTTTACATAATTCAGTTGAATATTTACTCAGTGGAATCAACTTGTTCACCATCAGTGCATTTGTATGTTTGGGTAGAAGAGTCACCACTGCAGAATGGTATGGATAAATATGAGGGTCACCACCACTGTACCTGTATGGGTGGGTGGGAGGATCAGGACCACTGTACCTGTATGGGTGGGTGGGAGGATCAGGACCACTGACTGTACCTGGATGGGTGGGCGGAAGGATCAGGACCATTGTACCTGTATGGGTGGGTGGGAGGATCAGGACCTCTGTACATACCTGTATAGTTGGATAGGAGGAGCAGGATCACTGTACCTGTATGGGTGTGTGGGAGGATCAGGACCTCTGTACATACCTGTATGGGTGGGTAGGAGGGCCAGTATCATAGTGTCTCTCTACAAGGGTTACCACAAACTAATTGTAGTGAGTAGGAGTTGAACCACCCCTGTACACAACATTTAATGGTTGTGTTAGAAGGGTCACTTCTTTTTCACAGGTACTAGGGGACACCCCTGCATGCTTCACGTACCAACCCCGCTCGCTACACTTGTCGTGTAAGATCGGCCTGCGGCCTCGCTTGGGAACTCTACCTTTAACCCTTTTGTGGAACTTGGCCTACGGCCTCGTGGGGGAAAGTTCGGCCTGCGGCCTCACCAAGGCACTCTGCTACAGTCCCATTTGTGGATCTCGGCATGTTGCCTCGTGAGGAATATTGGCTTACGGCCTTGCCAGGGTTTTTAAGCTTTATGACCACTAATTTTGGTTTGGGGGCAGTGGAGCCCATAAACATAGTATTTTATAAAATCTAATGGTAAATTTTTATTAAGAGAAGAATAACTTTAATTTGATACCCCAATTGGGTGTATTAGTTTAACATTACCCAGTTTTGGGTTTTGGAGCATTTCTTATTTAAGGAGAGAGGGGGCGGAGCTCTTTAAAATTGTTTATTCCAAAATATAATGGTATAATGTTTCTAGGAGATAAATACCTATAGTTTGATACCCCACTTGGATGTTTTACTTTAGCACTACCTTATTTTGATTTTAATCCAAAAATTTTAGGTTTTTGGGGCATATTCCCCATGGTATTTACCCTTTTCCAAATCTGATTGTATATTTAAACTCAGAAAAAAATACCTTCAATTTGATACCCTACTTAATTGGATAATGTCAATATTAAAAAATTTTACATTCTCCAACATTTCTGTTTTTGGGTTTCTAAAACCCCACATTTTTAAGATTTTAATCTGAAACTCATACATAAGGTGCGTGTTTGTTTCGCATGTAAAACTCTGGAGGTTTGAAAATTGTACTCAAGTCTTTTCTCACCTTAGGTCATAGAAACTACTTTTTTGCAATTTTCCCATAAGAAATACATTAGGGTCATTTTGTAGAAAAAAGGCCGCCATCTTGTTTAGGAGTGAAAAAAGTAAACTTGTGAGTTATCCTGGAGGTTTCATATCGAGAGGTTCAATTCAAGTATACACTTTATGGGGGTAGGACGCCAAGAAGTGCCTCAAAATTTAGTGTCAGTCAGTCACTACATCGAGCTTTATAGTATACTAGTACTAACTGTACCCGCCCGCTTCGCCGGTCATAATATTGAGTTTGATTTAGAACCTAATAGGTGAAAGAATTCGAGCATTTTTGCTTCTTCTACCAATATTAGATTTTTTAGGAAGCATGTCATAAAAAGTAAACTGCAAAACAAATAATTATTTATTTTTTATTTTCACGTTTCACCACATGTTTTAATTACCGAAGAAAAAAGGTTAACACCAAATACAGATCACTTGATCAAGTAAAAGTAGTGTGTGCTACACTCTCAAGGTGAAATGTAGAACTACAATAAATCAAAACATATACAGTACTGTTGTTGTGAGAACTTAAATCTGCTTATGGCATGTGAAACTACATTAAACCACACAGTCATATGTTTTTTGTAAACAATTCAGATTCTCCATTTGAATAACATGGGATCTTTAGGAGCCCGTGGGGCGGGACCCTGTGGACGGATCTGCATCAAACTTCTCAGAAGTCATCTCGGGAGTATACGGGACAACATCCTAAAGTTTCATGGCGATCGGTTGGATGGTTTGGCAGTGCATAAACTTCAAACATATATATATATACAAACATCCTCTTTTATAAATATAGACTAGGGGACATCCCTGTATGCTTTGCGTGCCAATCCAGTCATGTGCTGCGCACGTGACGCCTCGGCCTTTGGCCTCAGCATGTAACTTTTGACTTCAAATATTAGTAATTAAACAGTCAAATCATATTATTTAAATTCATGTACAGTAGCTCACTCACTGCACTTGCTGTGTACTCTATTTATAGTAGCCTATAATAATTAATAATTATAAACAACCAATGTTATTACTGAGTCTTTTTCAAGTGTTTTCATTTTATTTTACGACAGATGATAACATACACACAGACGGACATGTATTCACTCTTTTATAATTAACTTGATATTTTACTGTGCTGCTTTCTATGTTTAAGCTAACAAATTATTTGAACTATTTAACATTTGTTTACGCCGCCAGCTGGTCAATTAATATTAATCTTCATAAGAATAATATTACAACTTTGACGCCATGGAGGACAAAAACCTATGGGAATTTTAAAAAATCTAGCTCCATTACGACTTGTAAATCAAAATTATCATTGAAAAAAATAATTTCATCAAAATCGGTTAAGAAATAAGTTCAGAAAGTGAGTGAACTAAATGACCCAATTGTTTTAATATATAGGATAGATGGGAGGTAGGAGGGCCAGTATCATTGTGTCTCTGCAAGGATCACCGCAAACTAATTGTGATGAGTAGGAGGTGAACCATCCATGTACATTTATGGGTTGTTAGAAGGGTCACATCAATTTCACATGTATGGGAGGTGGGAGGGTCAATAGCATTGTATGTACATAAAATATATTAGATATTATTTAAAGTAAAAATAGTTTTGTTTTATTTCATTCTGGTGAATTTTAACCTTTTTTTTGCTGTGAAGTACATATATTTAGAAGACCGAATTGGTTACATGTTGCCTAGGATTGCTCTGAATAAACAGTTCTGCTATTATTTTTATTAATCTATCATTATCGGCCAATTTGTAGTATACCAATGTTGATTGGATGATTCTAGAATGGAGAAGATCATTACTTGATATAACCATTATTTATAAAATTAAATTTAAAAAAAACACATGAAGTTAGTTTGCTCATGCGATTGATCTTTTCTTGTAATGTACATATAAAAATAATCCTGTTTTTTTTTTTTCAGAACATACAATTCAATGCACCGCCTTTGATAAAACAGGTAAAAGATGTATATTTAACTATGAGAAATCAGAAGTCATATAAGTTCGGGTTTAATAAATATGGAGTGATTAATTATATTTTTCTTAAGACGCTGATCTTCAATATATAGGCAAATATTGATTTCAAATGAGTGTGATGAGTGTAGACAAGCGTATGTAATCATTGTTACAAACTAAGGCCGACTATTCCTTAGAAAGTGTCATTAATTAATAGCCTAATGGCAAATGAACAGCTAATGGTTATAAGCTGATCACTTTCAATTTGATACGACTCTGACTGGGATTGAACTGAGAACCTTTAGCTTAAATAGAGAAGTTAATATAGTTAGCGTAATAGTATGATATATGTGCTTCCTATTAACAAAATTAAATTATTTAGAAATGTCAATGATTTTTTTTATAAAACGTTTGTTTTGGAAGGAAACAATATAGGATGCTTGTTTACTCCTATGTAAAGATTTAAATATTATGTAAATTTATAGAAAATTAGCTTATTCATATTAGGGAATAAATCTATAAATCATCTGAATAAAATAAATAAAAACACATATTCTGATATATTATTCACTTTGTTAAATTTTTATATAAAATAAAAACAGCCTGTTCAAGATGATGGTTTAGTTTGTAATAAATAATCTGATAAGATTACTGATCAAAAAATGAACCTACTAAATAGAGAAATAAATTTTAATTTGAAATGCAAAAATTATGTTGACTGAATAATTAATTAATTGATCTAGAGTCAAATATTACATTTTAAAGTGAAAATAAGAAAAATATCATCAGAACAGATATTGAATCTACCATAACAAACAAGAAAAACAACCAAATGTAACAACAAAATAATAAAACACTGTCATTAAAATCCAAAAAAGTATTTTATCTAAAAGCTGTCAAAAGTAATGCTATGGTTATTAAACAAAACAGAATATTTTTAAATAGTTATTAACATGCTAAATTCTGTCCCCTACATAGTTTTCTACAAAAACCCTTTACTAACATTTCTAACTTCTTCAATGAATTCTTTAAAACAATGCAAAAATTTAATAAATGCAAATCTATAAAGCATTTACAGGTTTCTAATCCTTCCATCCCACGACTCTACTGGTTGCTTAAAGTCCATAAACCAAGAAAAAGAATGAGCCCTATTAGACCGCTGCTGATCCATTTTGAAACAATCAAAATAAAGAATACCACGAAACTTGGTGAGAGGGGGGAAATACTTTACTGAAATTGAAAAAAAATTAACTCTAGGAGATCGGAGGTCCGGTTCGGGGTAGAGGGTGGACTTAGGGGTTGAATATGCTTTTTTACGCTTTCCAGGGAATTTTGACGTTGTATTAAAAAAAGTTAAATACAAAGTTGTGGATAATCTAATATTGTACAACTTTTGTATGACATTTTTTCATATAACCTAAAATTTTTAGAGAAAATCGGAAAACCTGGTTTTTTAGTTTTTGATTTTTTTCTCTTGGACAAATTATTTTTTTCACTAAATTTGCAAAAAATATATCATTTTATGTAATTAATATGCTATAGTTTTTTTCATATTAAAATATTTATTAAAAAAAATGTTTTATACAAAACCGTAAAAAGTGCCTAAACTTTAACCAAAAGTTTGAACTTAAAAGATTGCGACCCATGAGTTATGGGTCAAACACACTTCCAAATTTTGAAACGTTCTTGCTTGTTAATTTAGAAAGGTTAAATAAACTGAAATACTGTAGGTTTGCACTGAATTGGGTTAAAAACAATATTTAATTAAGTTAAATTGATTTAGAAAAGGATCTGCCGGACTACCTAGACAAGCCAGCTTTAATGAGTACATGAGTGTTAACTATGCGGAGGTTGAAACTGGATAGAGAAAATCGTTTCTCCCAAAAACACTACCACATTCAAATCATAGTGATCTTTACCCTGCGTACCAACAACCTATAACAACGACTACTGACAAAGTTTAATATCATAGACCTCTAAATGATGAAGTTGAATACTGAAATTCAAACTATACTTTTTTATATTACATTTAAAAATTTGTTCAATCCTTGAACTTAAACTAATAAATAGCTATGTAGATTACCAAAATATCAACATAAACCATAGTTAATGAAAGAAAGTGACTGGTAGAGTGTCACTTTTAAAAAATATATATAATAAAAACGTGATAATATAATGATTGAAACAGAGTTTATGAGACATTTGTAGAATATTTGCACTAGATAATTAGATCAAATGTAACTGGTCCACCAGCTTCTTTCATTAATAAAATAAACCCATACCTGTCCAAATTATATGTGATTTTATATTTTAATGAAAATTTCCTTGTTTAGTTATTTTCATTTGTTGCATGTAAGTTTTTTAATAATTATGCATTATTAGTCTTAAGATTAAGATGACATTTCTTAACTTTTATAAATAAAAAAATTATACACACTCAATATAAAAAGTGTCCTCTTCTTATCACGAGTAAAAAGTAGCAAAACGGGTTTCTACTTTTTTCTATTCTATTCAGTTTCATACTAATAGATTAGAATAACAAACACCACCCTGCTGTTCTAGAATACAATTCCACCCCACCCCCGTACCGGACACTGTTTATTTCAAGTACACAGACTAGTGCCTCTACACAGTTGCATGAAAAAAGTACCAACCACAGCTGATGGATTCGAACTAACGATCCTTGTTGTTGCAAATGACCACAGTGTAATGCCTTAAACCATTTCTCTGTTTGAACATTTCTTAAATCTTTCTCTTAATGTTTTTAAAACGGGAACTATCCACTTTAAAATCCCACAGAATAGGAATACTTTACAAAGTTTCATTTTTACCAACATGGTGTTGAATCTATCCAGCTTAATAATATTTCTACGGGTTGAATTGAATCAAAACTTCAATTGGAATGAGCATATAAAACAGTAAAAAACTAAACTAAATTCAGCGTGTTATGTATTAAAAATTATAAGAGATTTAGTAGATATTTCCACATTAAAATTGTTTGTTATGGGTATTTATTTTCTTTGATGAAATATGGAATACTTATGTGGGGAAATTCAAGTAACTCTGTGAAAATATTTCAAATTAAAAAGAAAGCAATAGGATTAATTACCTGTTCGTTCATCCTGTAAACCCTTTTAAATAAATTAAAACTTAACAATGCCCTGCCTTATTTACTTGAAGTGCTAATTTACACCCACACCAATAAGTCCACTATCCATATAGATAACCAGTTATGTAATTCTTATAAAACCAGACATAAGGACAATCAACAAGTTCCCCATCATAGGTTAACAATATTTGAAAAAATGTCCTTACTATTCTGCATTACAATCTATAATAAACTCAACAATAAAGCAATATCTTTAGATTTAATGACGTTTAAAAATATACTTAAAAATTAATTATCTAATAAAAATGTTATACTATAGAAGAGCTTCTAGAAGGTCCAGACATAATGAATTATGTATGACTTACTTAGCTGGTCTTTAGTTATTTCAATTCTGGTAGCTATTTATAATAACTTATGTAGAATTGGTGTTATAACTTAAGTTCATATATTTTAAATTATTAGTTACTACAGTAGACTCCCGATTATCCACGAGTGGATTAACCACGTTGCAGATCAACCACGACTGTGAAAAAAAAATTAAAGCACATAATAGTACATAGTTTATGCAACGATGTTATTATGATAGAAATAATGATAATAATTTGATTTGTATTCAAAATTTAACTTAAAATTACAGATTGATCATGATTACTAGATGATCAAAATGTCTCTTGATATGTAATATATGATATATAAAATTTGAAGTTACTATCAATCAAATTAATAATTATTATTTTTATTATTTCCGCTCTTCAACGTTATTTTTGAAACATGTAGGGTAGTTGTTTACGATGTACTTCGCCTGCCACTGATGAGTCACGTCAGGCGCTTTGAGTTCACTGCCATCTGCCAGTGTGAGTCAGTTGTGTTCAGTGGTCAGTGCAGTGTGGAAGTGCTTGTCGACTGATTTACAAGATGGATAAACAGAAAATCTATAGAGGGGAAACAAGATACAACAGCGTGTGATATTATGGTGTTATGAAAAATTCGTGCAAGCATTGTAAGAAAAGAGTCTAGCGCTAAGAATCAAAAATCTATAAAAGACTTCTTTCCAACCCAACAATAAAAGTGTTTGTTTTACATTCATTAAAATGCTGTTGAGTGATTCAAGTGATACTTAATTAAATGTCAGTATGTACTGTACTACTGTATTTCAATTGTTTTATTTTTATACCTAAACTCAAGTACGGCCTAATTTAAGGCTCAGTTTTGTTTCAGAGTTGATTTTAGTCATTACCAGGCAATTTTAGGCTATTTTTGGATTATCCACAATTTTGATTATCCATGAAGGGTTAGCCACTCATTATCGTGGATAATTAATCGGGAGTCTACTGTAGTTGGCAACTATTTTCTTTTCATTTTAGTGTTTTATCTGACAATTTATGCCTTAATATGCTTAGTACATATAGTAGCTTTAGTTTTAGTTATATGACGACTAACGAGCCACCTACTTTATGTAGTTATAAATTTATTGCACAACTTAATAAAAATGTTTTTGTGGAAATAAAGAATTTGAATTCGAACACCACTGAAGTGATGCATTTATTAATTAACAGCTGACAACACTTGCTTTGCTAAGGGGTAGCTATCTACGCTTATTTACCCTTCTCTCTGTTATTCTATCTTAACCATTACGCCAATAAAAGCCGCTCTCCCATATAACAAAGTTTTGTTTTATGGTCTAGAAACTCCTATAAAACTACTTTAGGGGGATGCAAAGTAGTGAAATCATGTCAGAGTTAGTAGAAATTATCTTAAACGGTTCATAATGCCAAATCAGCCAAGCTGTTGTGTTATGTTTATGTTTTATTGTACAAGATGTTTCAAATAAATTATTAAATTAATGCCAACATTACTCTTTCGGGAGAAAATGAAACCTTAAAAAGTTTCTACCACTTGGGAACAAAATTTAAAAAAATCTGTTCTTTGCGAGTCTCTATGATACAAACCTAACTTCCCTGCAAATTTCATCAATTATTTTCAGTGGTTCCAGATATTTTGTGATGAGTGAGTACATCGTTTTTGGATTATATTTATCACGACTAAACGTAACGCTCCAATTTTATCCTAATGGGCATATATAGATTAATCAGTTTGTATTGTAAGAGAGATTTCTACATACCCTAATACTGTGCTATCTTTGTGATAAGATCTGACTGCAAAACAGTGGTGGCGGAAGGAAGTTTGAGCAGGGGATCAATTGGGACAAAAGTGTTGGAGGGGCTCCTTCCCCCAGGGGTAGAAATTTTGGAAATGAACACACTCGGAATTCACATTTTACACACTAACCTAGCACTTAAACTTAGTTTAGAAGGGAAGTATATTATGTGGTAATAATTTAAATACTATAAACAATACTAGATAGTCTTTATTTTATTATTTTGTATATTACCATAAATTGAATATCTTTGAGTTAATCTAATATAATAAATAGTAGCCTAATAGTAAAAAAACAAACTGCATTGCCGGAGCAGTACTAATGAACTGGCAGAAAACAAAGGAAATGAAATTGAATGAGTTACCGATATTATATTGAAATTACATACCAATAAAAAAAATTATGTTTTGTGTTAAGTTTCAGTAGCCGTATCACAAAACAACAATCAGTTTTCTCATCCACTTTTCCATCATGTTTTTATTTCGTTGATACTTCAGCTACTTGGACAACTGTAGACAAATACAGTATAATGTTTATAAAAACATTCCTATAAACAAATATTGGGACAGAATAGGTTTAAATAATAATAGGCAGGATGGAAAAATTACAAGTGCTGCCTTGTATCTAAATTTTTAATAGATAAAATATATCTGTTAAGAAATTAAAAAAGTTGCACAATTGCTGAGATAAGTTATAAGTAGGTCTAAGTGTCTGTTTTTACTATTTAAAAATTTTTCTGATAGGCCTATTAACTCTTGTATCATGAAACATTGGCCTGTGAGCGTTGTCTAGTGTAAATCAAATTTAAAATGGTGACAAAGATGACCCCTTTCACTGCTTACTTCTTCTGTCTTCCCCGGTGAACGTTAATCCTCAATTTCTCTTTAAATATTGAGGTACCGGTACCAATTTTTTCATCACTGGTACCATTTAGTACTAATATTTAGTATATTGTTCATCATCAAATTCGAAAGTTGCTGGGCTTGCATGTTGCTGGCTAGGCTAATGTGTGAATCACTTTATCCTTTTTTATATCAAAATACGTTGAAGTACATATTTTAATCTTTTTGGTACCATTTAGTACCAATTCACATCTACTTTTTGGCATTTATATTTTGCAGAAATTCCAATTTTGCCAGGCTGAGCAGTCATTGACTCCGTAGTAAAAAATGTTATTACTCGGAAACGGTTGAGGTACCTATTTTTTAATTATTGGTACCATTTAGTACCAATTAAATTCTAACATTTGTTATATCGTGCATCATCAAATTCGAAAGTGGCATGTTGCCGGCTTGATTAACTTTAGTCCTCAATTTCTCTTTAAATTTTGAGGTTCCTATTTTTCTTATGTGATACCATTTTAGTACTAAATCATGATATTAAAATCTAACATGGCCGGGCTGGCGACATGCATCTTATGAAAGCCGAAACTTCGTGGTTGCGTTTGGAGAAGGCTCTGTCCATACCGCTTGATGGTTGTTATCAGCGTGGACACTACTAGAGAAGTCTGGGGTGTCCATGTTGGGTGGTAATCATTGTGCGGATGTTGTGTGGGGGAGATAACTGAGTATCAGGCTTGTCAATTAGCTGAAAATCAGACCAGCACCACGTGGTTCGGATTCCACGTAAAGCTGCAGGTCCCTTAGTTGCCCTGGCTGGTGGGATATTAATAAATTGCCCTTTCTGAGGAACAGTTGAACTCAGTTAGTAACCAGACTACACTCATCCACACTCAGCCTACACTCATATAACCATTCATATTCGCCTTAAAATACCAACAACGTTGTGTCGGCGTCTCATATGTGAAAATGTAAAAATGAAAAAAAGCAGTTGGTGACCTTGCGTGAACTATCATAATTTTGACAAAGTATATTAAATAATTTTGTGGGGATTTCAGAATATATTTTAAGTTAAAGTAAAGGCTAATATTTATTATATATTTCTATAATTTTTAGCTGCGTTTTTAATTAACATGGTGTTGGTGTTTAAAGACCAAATTTATTGAATATATTACCAAACATTCGAACCTATTTAACCCTAGATCGTGAGGAACGACATAATTTATGCTGTTCACAAAACCCCTTCTAAGAGCGAGGAACGGCATAATTTATGCTGTTGCATTAAAATCAATAAAACATGTTTATTCATTCTTCAAGCTCCTTTCTTACTGGATGGATATATAATTTAATGTTATAAGATGTAACAAACACTCCAGTAAATACATTTTTTATTTTGTAAGGCCTTTCGGTAATAAAGTTACCATCTTCAGACAACAAGGACCCCCCCATACACATACATTGATACTTACCCACCCTCCCACCCATACACGTACATTGATACTTACTCACCCTCCCACCCATACACATACATTGGTACTGTTTACTGACCAAGGTTGTCTGAAGATGGTAACTTTGTTACCGAAAGGCCTTACAAAATAAAAAATTTATTTACTGGATTGTTTGTTACATCTTTTAACATTAAATTATATGTTTATTATCAAGTAATCACCACAAAGTGGGTACCAAGCGACGCAAAATGTTCTGTTCTATAGATATCAGATTTTTAATAAATTTGTTATGCCATTTTATAAACGTAGGAAATAAAATTAGAACGTATAACTTGAAACTCCCTCTCAATTCTCACCCGGTGGAGGTCTAGAGGGAGTAAAATTGTTGTTGTTTGACATATCACTGAAGAATAACCGGAAGACAGAACAAGTCGTACCAAATGTCAATCTGTAGAGAATGAAATACTCTATCCAACAAAATAAATATCATTCTCTTAGTTGCATTGGGTATTTTATAAAAAAAGTTTTTGTATATCCTTGTTTACATGGTTTCTCAAAAGCGAGGTACGGCATAATTTATGCTATTGATAAAAGTTTAGCTAATAGTTTATTTATTGAGATATAAACTAAAAAAGATAAGCTAGATAGACAGAGAGTTTTTGAATTGATCAATGCTGCTTTGAGAGAATTTCGTGAAGTAGGTTGCCTATGGTCATGTGACAAGTTTTCACTTTACTGGAAGGAGCAAAGTCCGTCAACGACACGGCCAGAGTAGACATAGCCATTTTTACTTGTTGCGTGTCTGGTTTTCTTTGTGAGTGTTTTATTCGCTGTAAGTGGTATAAATTAATATTTCAATAAATAAAATTATATGTTTTGTTTATTGTAGTCATAGTACAGTGTGTTATAGTGGTTTTTAGTGTCTAAAATAATCAGAAATTTATACTTATGTAGGTACTAGCCTAAACATTTATTTTTTATCCGATTTCAGCAAACAAGGTGTATACGGATAGGGTATTAGTGTAGCCTACTTATAATAATCTTAGAAAAAAATTAAAAAATAGTATATAGTATTTCTGTGCAGTCTAAATAGATTGTTTATTTTATTTACGTGAAAACAATATGACGTAGTATGTTATTATATAGCGTTTAAACCTTATTTATGGAACTACTGTAATACATTTTTTATATTTCTATTCAGAAATATGTATTCTATCAAATGTTACTGTTCTACAAATTCCAAAAATTATTTTATATTTTTTATAATGTTTACAATATGTACTATTTTTCTAGTGTCGTTTGGACAATTTGCGCACGCTGATTTATGGTGTTATAAGTTTTATACTTTTTGGAATATTTTCATATATTTTAGATTTTCTTATAGCTAATAGATTGTACTAATACAGTACATGTAGCAAAAAATTATACATACCCCTTATTTTTAGATTGTTATGTAATTATTCATTGAAATTTTTTGTTTCCATGGTAAAATTTTTATTTTTCCCAATAAACTAAAAATATAAAAATTTGTACATAGGCACAATATGACCTTTTTCCTAAACAACTTTTTCTTGTCCATTCAATGGTGAATTTTTTTGAATTTTTACATATACTATTTGATTACCTACAGATATCATACTGTATCTTTGCACATTTTTTAATTTTTGCGTTTTATGTAAACAAACACTTCCAAAAAAAAACCTACAGTTTATCTATTTATTTATTCATAAGATGCCAATCGTCAAGATATAGGCGAATATGGATTTCGAATGAGTGTGATGAGTGTAGATGAGCGAATGTAGTCATTGTTACCAACTAAGGCCGACTATTCCTTAGAAAGTGTCATTAATTAATAGCCCAATAACAAATCCAAAATGTAACAACATAAGTTATAATTTATGTACAAAATTTTAGAAGTTTTTTAATCTTTTCATGACAGTAATTATTTACTAATTCTTTTTGTAAGTTTTGATGGTAGTGTGTGAAAGTACAGTTCTTGAAAAGAAAAACGATATGATAATATTTATATTTGGAGCATATTTAGTATTTTTTTATGATTTTTACAAAAAAAGCTTGTGCAGCGCCGAAAAAAGGACCTAGCAGTAGGGAGCACACATTGGTTCACCTGATGCTCACGATCTAGGGTTAAAGCAAACACATAGAATCCAATTCGATCATTGTCATAGTTAACATTCAATATTTAAATCTTGGTGTATTTAAATAGTGGATATCTCCCATGTATCACTCCTACATATATATATATAAACTAAGTCATCGGTCACAGCCTGTCTGTAGGGGTGACTTACAGGGCACATCACTCGTCTCTGGGCCACAAGCCAGCCACAGGCTTTAAAGCGGTTCGGCCGGCTTTAGGGACAACTAAATTCCACTTGTAATGCTGACTGTATGTCTGACCGCGATCTACTCATACATAGACAGTCATCCCCTCCCCAGGGATGAGCGGGGTTTTGCAGGAAGTCGTTTAAGCGCGATCCTGCAGGTGCTGTGTCTCACTGTATGTGTGCGTGGCGATTGGATTGTAATATAACATGCGGGTAAAATTGCAAACAATTTTGTAAATTGTGTGATATTAAAAAGCATAAGATGCCAAACAAGACATGGTATTTCTTGCTGTAGTAAAATAAAAGCAAACATATAACATCAATTATTTAAAATCAAATTTACTAATTTGCAGTAAAATTATGTAATTTAAAATAACTGATGGGCAAAACCAGTCCTATGAGGGTCTGTTTTTAAAATTTGGGAATATTCGGGAAAATAGTTTCTTAATTCTGTATATAACGAAAAAGCCCAAATCGCATCTTTTAGGTGATGTATTTATAACTATAAACATAATTTTAATGAAAAAACTACTTTGATAGCTGATATAGTCATTGAAATCAAAAAAATCAAATTTTTTTACCAAACAGCCTTAAAGTACGCTAGTAGATACACTCCCATTTTTATTGAGCTCTCATCATGGTCATCAATAAATCTATTATTATTTTCAAATTGTTGTGTGAGAATTTAAAATAATTTATATGTGTGATAAATTAACAAGCCACTTCAAAATTAAAAGTGCTTTGATTGATTAAGATATGATATCAAAATCATTTATTTTTACTTTTGCTCAGAATTATTAGTATTCAATGTTTCTTCTATGACCCCCCTGACCCCTTCCTACAGTTCTAGGGGGGTCAGCTGACCCCCGGTTCAGCCGCCACTGCTGCAAAACATTAACTGCAGCTGGCATGTTGTGTGTAGTCTATACCTAACCTTGCTCCACATTTAGTAATTATTAGACCGTTTGCTTGCCTGCTGAACTGTTATTTATTTATTCTAATTTAACAATGCTACATAACAGATATGAAAATTCAATTATAATGCAAGATTAATTTTAAAGTAAAGCTTGCATGCATTAGAGTATGACGAAAATTAATATAAATTGGATTTCAGCATATCAAATGTTACATCCTCAGACACAATTTAAACGACAAGAAATTTTTAACTGTAATATAAATATAATACCAGGAGAATAATCAACAAAAAATAAAATTTATACATATATTAACAACAACAAATATAATGATACTATATATAACAATACTAATAAACATAAACAATAGCAAACAAAAAATAAACAATATTTTAAATAAGATTGTAACATAGATAGACTGACAAGTAGGTCTATACCCTTACTATAATTACTAGTTTTAATTACCATATTTATGATTTTAGTTTACCCTAGCCTACTTGACACAATAATTGGACATGTGAGACATATATATATTTTTTTTTCAGGAAAACCTTATAGATTTGATAAATTTGACTGTGGGATATTGTCAAAAAGCTGAAAGCAGCACTCAAATGGAACAGCATTCGTTCGTTGAGCTTCAGAGATATATAAGTGAATTAAAGGTAATTTATTACAACATTATTATTTTACTCTTTCTTCGATGAATATATAATGAAAAGAATAGTTTTACAAAAAGTTATCTCAGGAGTAAAGATGAATTCTTTATTCATTAGAAACATATCATGAAAACTTGTCTAATGCAAATGTCATTAATAATATTTGTAGACTAAAATTTACTCTCTGAAGTAATGTGATTTTTAATAATTACAAACATGTAATTACAATGGATTGTACGCTCCCACTAACAAAACACTTAAAAACTAACTGCTTTCATTTAACCTGCTCCCACCTAGATACCGATCTCTCACCATGATAAGCATGACCCGCTATTTAACCCTAGACTGCAAGTTTAAGGCAGAGATAAACTCAAACTAAATGATGCGTAGGGCGCGTAGTGTAAGAGAGAGGGAGAACTTCTCCCATCACAGTTTTTCGCCAGTGGAACCATGCTACAAGACTATAAGTTTGCTTGACTGTAATGGGCACAGACTGCTGAGCCTGTTGTATTATTTAACCCCAGTTTATAATTCACTGTCATTAAATTTAGCGATTGGTATACAAAGTTATGGATGGTTTTTCTTTAAAATTGTATTCCTCTCATATTGTTAAAAAATAGTATTGTTAATCCTCCATGTGGCATTCTTCGAAATTTCGAAACATTTTTCGTTCGCCCAAGTGGCATTTATCGAAATTTCGAAACATTTTCCGTTCGCGGTAAATCATATATAAAATGCGTAAATATTGAGCTACATCGATGTTTTTATACTCTACGTAATCACCGTAAACAGACGATTCCAACGATATGCTACACGACACCCCTGCACTCTAGCGGCAATATTCGTAAAGTCGTGAATGTTGAAGAAGGAAGCCACACTCAAAATTTTCTACATTTATCATTTTTTATCCAAATTACACCAAATTTCTTTTATTTTAACCTAAATTAACTATATTTTCAATAAACAGACAGTTTTTCAACATAGTGCATCTAAAAACATTCTTCAAATTCATCATAAACACAAAATTCTTCTGATTTGGCTTCCGAACTTCAGAAACATCCACTGAACCCTGCAATTTCACCAGGCCTACACCCATGGACACCAATGTAAGTTTGCATACCATAATAGAGCATGTCTTTAGCTAAATTTTAGTATATAATAGAACTCTCTAGTGTTTATAGAAATTGTGTTACATATTTTTAAATGTCGTAGTAACCGCGGTGACCATTTTTCAGTAAAACTGAATTCAATTCAGTTATAAATTTATAAAAAAATATTTTTACTTACAAACCTATATAAACTATATATTTCCTGAAACTAGATAAAATTTAGAACATTTTGGCAATCTCACATTTCTTTTTTCTCATCACAACATTGATCTTAGGGGGTAGTCCCCCCCCCCTATTTTCCGCATAAATTTAAAAAAATTTTCATATGTTACATAACATAAAAAAAAAAAAATTTTAGGTTATGAATTATGTATTATCTGATAGCCTACATTCTTGTGAACAGTTTGATACCACACAACAGTACTTTTATTATAATATATTATTTTTTACGAATTTTATAAAAAACCCTTCCAAATTCACCAAAAACGACCCGCCACTGAGGGAAAAAGTGACCGCCACATCTAGGGTTAAAACTGTTGCATTGCAATATAAATTTTGTTAAATCAGCTGTTTTTATTCATTGTAAAATTTAAAAATAGATAATGCTTAATGATTATGAATAATTAAACATGCAAATTAAAGTTTGTAAATTATTCATATTTCTTATACATCGCACATTTAGAACCATAGTTAAAATCAATATATTAAATTGATTTAACAGCATAGTAGCAGATCTCTATTGTAAAACCTGTTTTATTATATGGATCTGAGGTGTGGACCCTAACAATGTATAACAAAAAAAGATTGATTACATTTGAAAACAAAATTTTAAGAAGAAATATGGACCTACCTATGAATCAGGAGTGTGGAGAATAAAAAAGAACAGAGAGCTTAGAGAACTGTACAAGAGACCTGATATTGTGGCGGTGGTTAGAAGCAGAAGAATAAGATGGCTTGGTCATGTGAGGAGAAGGGAAGAAGAAAAAAATGATAAGAAGGGTATGGATGGGGAAAACAGCAGGAAGGCGACCTCTAGGACGACCAAGAATAAGATGGGATGACCAAGTGGAACAGGATGTGAGAAGTCTTGGTAGAGACATCGAAATGGCAGAGGATAGAGGATTGTGGAGGCAACTTGTTGGCGAGGCCAAAAATCACCTTGGATTTGAGTGGCCACAGGAGTAAGAGTACGAGTAGAGTAAGTAAGTAGCAGATCTCATATAACACTATGTGGCACATAGATAAAGAATTGAGAGAGTGCTGACAGAGACTGTACGTGGTGGGGGACAGAATCTCTCGCAAATATGCTGGCCGCATGCCATTTAACATGAGTTTAGGTCTACCCATTTAGCTGATTTGCACACATTTGTTTCATTTTACAATTTAAAAAATGAAACTAATCCAATCTGTACAATTTATTGAAGGATATATTGCTTGATAGCAGAGATCAATAAATGCAGGCTATTATTGATGGATAGATATTGTAAACTATGATGGTGTGAAAGTGATTTTTTTTCATTTTGATTTAAAGAACACTAACTTGTTAATGTTGTTGACCTTGAGACAGAATTTCTAGAGATTAATCAACAGAGTAAAATTAAAAAAATACTAATAATGTTAAGAACTGTACATCAATTCAAATTTAGAAAATTTTGATTATAGTTTTGTCAAAAAATTATATACAAATTCTTATCTAATATTTTCTTACAAATCTGACATTTTCATTAGTTTCCTCTTATTACTAATCATGATGAATTACAAAAACATATGCAAAAACAATAAGAATCACCAATTGAAAACTAAAACTGAACCTTTAATATTTGTATGTATTGCAATCACAAGAGACACGGCAAAATATATACAACCAAAAATTATGTGTGAAATTGGATTTCAACTATGCTGTTAATTTTGCTCTGACTTGCAATATATTGCAGTAAAATTGCTAGTAACATTCGCAGACAGTTGAGAATTCTCATTCTTAATCAGCGTTACATTTTTAAAGATATAATTTTTCAATTTAGCTGTGCGATTATTTTATTTTTTACTTGTATAAACTAACAAATGTGTTAATTAATTCCTCCTACATTTGAAAGTGTCTAAAGTTTGTATACATGAGTTATTGACTCAGTGATTTTACACGCAGCTTTATAATATTTAAATTTTGGTTCAAGTTGAACAGCAGCGGCTGGTGGACTGCAAGTGTTGAGGGGGGTATTATATTCCAAATTAATCAATCACAAAATGTATTTATTTCCATACATAAACATTACTATACAAATACACAAAGGTTATCTTTCAAACAATATAAAATCAGCTGATGATATATTTACACATTTAATTCAAAGCAATTTAAATACAACTCCTCCACCCTTATATCGCTCTTCTTTTGAGTTGATCAATGTGTCTTCTTACCACTAAACCTTCATTTGTCTCTATCAGGTACATACAATTTTCTGTGTTTTAGTTTCTTTGCCCATTGTCCACCTTCGGCTCTTGTCAGTATACACTCTTGCAAGCCTGGCAGGCGGGGCCCAAACATTCCTATTACATTTGCAGATACCCCCCTCCCACTACTGTCATTCCTATCCTTTAGCATTGCTAGTGGCGGGCACTTCAACAAGAACCCCGCATACAGACTAACCTGACAACACTCGTTTTGGTTTATATCACTCATTTAAAATGTATTGAATGCTTATGTCCATCGAGTCCTATTATAAGTTCTGTAGTCTGTAAGGTATTTTATAGACAAAATTTGTTTTTGTAATTCTATTGGAGGGTCTCCATCCTAGAGCCTTTATGGGCGAGCTGCTACTGAAGTTGAAAACATTAAACAGCGTAAATCTCTTCCTTTATTTGTTTATCTTAGAGTTTGCATTCACATTGATAATGGCACATACAATATTCGGATTCTAGACATAAGAAGATAAGTGGGTATAAGCTTCCTGTTGATCAATGTAGGTTAAATTTAATAAAGCTTATTACATTTTAAAACAATATAAAATATTAGTATATGAAGATGACATAATGATATGGGAAGATAAAGAAGAATATTTAAAACAAGAGTGCAATAATTGGAGAACAGTAACAAAGAAGTTAGGGTCAGAGATGAATACACAACAATGTAAGGTAACGAAGGTAGAGAGAACAGAAAGAAAAAAAAAGATGTATCAAATTAAGGGGATGTCCAAGAAAAGGTAGATGAATTCTGTTATCTCGGAAGTACAATATAAAACAAAAGCATAGTAAGAGAAGAGATAGGAAGTAAAATATGGAATAATGGACAGTTTTAAGCTGGTAAAGAATATATTGGATTTAGAATACTGAAAAATAGATGAAGAAATTAATGTAGAAGATGTATTATCAATCAATCTACCCAATTTTTCATAGACTTAGATTATTGATCTTCCCACCCTTTCATACACAAACATTGCACCTGCCCAGAGACTTACAGTGGATTGACCTGCCCACTCTGCTCCCATTCTTGTACAGTGGTGTTGACCCATCCGCTCTCCCGTAGATGTACAGCAGTTTTGGCCCACCCACCCCCTTATAAACTTACAGTGGCATTAACCCACCCACCTTCCCATGTTACAAACTAAGTTTCTCAACACTTAACAACACATTCAATATTTTAGATAAAAAAATCTTAAAAAGAACACAATAATGACTACATTTTCAACAAATCAGGTATTTACAAAATTAATTGTACAGACTGTGATAAATTCTACATTGGACAAACTGGAAGACCATTCGAAACACGCTTTCGAGAACAGATACAAGCTCTCAGAAGCTATAACACAACTATAGTGAAATCCATATTTGCAGAACACTTGCTCTCTACAGACCACACTTACACAAAAATTGAAGAAAACTTGAAAATATTAAATTTTATGAAAAAGATCAAGAAAATGAATGCAACAGAAGAATTACATATATATTTAGCACATCAAGAAAATCCAGTGTACATATTGAACACACTAAATACTATACAAACCCAATTTTTGATAAGATTCGAAACATTCAAAATTATTATTAAAAAATATCACCAACTTATCCATACTCATCAATATTTATAAAAATCACATGTTTTACAATTTTATTTAAAGAACTGTTATATACTTAATTTAATTATTTAATTTACACTTGAAAATGACCATTAAGCTGAAACATGTTGTGTGAAATAATTTTAATAAAAAAGTTAAGGGTACTCAGTTTGCATTTTATTACATTCTAAAAACATATGAATAAGGAAAATCCTATACCAATATAATAATCATATTAAACTATATATATGAATTTAATAAAATTTCATTTACAGAGGATGATGTTTTCCATTTCAAATGATGTTAGAACCATTGAATGTCTCAAACGGGAAATGAAATTTGGAACTGAGACCATTCTAGTTGAAATTAAACAACTGCAAACATTTGTAACTACTTTTATTCGAATTTGGAAGGTAAGCATAAATTTATTTTTGAATGTAATAGTATACATTTTATTGTATTAATTGTTGCTAATCCACTTGTTCATACACTTACGATGGTATTGACCCACCCACCTATGGTCATCGTTCAGTCACTCTTCTGTTATATTGACGAATTTTGCATTTTATTTTTGATGCTGCTCAGTTTGATATCATTTTAGTCTCTGAACCTTGGCTCAGTCCCACATTAGTGGTAAGAGCCTTGAATGGCATGGATATAATATTTATAGAAATGATCATATATCTAGGGGTGGTGTTGGAGTCTCCATTTATATTAAAACCCACCTGCCTTTCTCTGTAATTTATTCTTCCAATCTCCAGATTGGTATGTCCTGGATATATGGTTATTGTTATTAGTTTTGTGGCTGTTTGCTACAGAGCGCCAATTGTGGGGCCTCTTAAGGAATTCGAACATTATCCATAATATGGTTCCTTATCGTCATGTCTTTGTCATGGGATTTACATAAAAAAATCCACTGAACTAACTTATTTCACTCATTTAACCTTGCAATTCTATCTCTAACTGCTATTCACCATACTACCACTACTGACACATGGCTGGATGTGGTATCTGTCACTGACCTTGACTACGTTGTACATCACGAACAACACCCTACTACTGTTCTTTCCAAGTTAGATCTGATCTGATAGCTAATGATGTTGATATTATAGTCAACAAGTTTCACTTATTTGTATGTTCTCTTTGTGACTGTTATGCCCCATTAGTGTCAAAGCGAGTTACCATACAGCAAGCACCTTGAAACACAAGTTTATTCGTCAGCTGCCAAGGCAAAGAGATTCTATATTTCAAAAAGTAAAGTGCGCAAAGGCTGCAATGGCTATGTTCAGTAAAATTTTTCAGAAATAGAACAAAACAAGAACTGCTTATTTATAAAATTAGGTTTTATTACAGACATTTCTCAGTCCAGAAATGAACTAAATCCTTATGATAAAGGGTTAAAGAACAAGGCATTGGGAAATTTAGAAATGGCAAGCCAAATAATGTGAATCTTAACCTTATCAACAAATATTTTTTTGATGTCCGTATTGGTGTATATGGTGCTTGTGAGTATGTCTGTTAAAGGAGTAGTGATCCTTTGGTTCCTGCTCAGGGTCAGTTTCCATTTACATATGTGACCGAGGCTGACAAACTTAACCCATCCTTATTGGTAATTTAGACTGCTGAGAATTGTTTACATTATTAATTTCCCTGGACTTTTACTTAATGATCACCATCTTCCTTTTAACAGTAAGGTCAAGATTCATAGTCTTAAAAGGTTTGCTCTTTATTTGCCCCTGAACATGAAAGTGCTGCTCGTAAAGACTCTGATTATTTACTACTTTAATTACTCTTATATTGTCAATCAATGACATGACGGTGGAGCTTACAGACAAATTTCAACTTGCACAAAATTATTATTTTATTTTTAATTGTAGGCAAAGAGATCATGTAATGCCTTTTTTACATCTATACTAAAATTGAATCAGTCGTTAATTGCATAAACTTTTCACTTTGCATTTGGTTCTTCTTGATGATTCTCCTTCCTATCTGTCCGACCGATTCTCTTATATTTAAAATACGAGGGCTATTCAGAAAGTAAGGAACGTTTTGGAATTAAAATTAAACCAAGTACAAGAACAAAATTTTATAATATACATTTGAAAGAGGGACTAAAATACTACTTCTCTACATAGTCACCATTCAAATTCAGGCACTTATGGTAGCGGTTGACAAGCTTCGAAATCCCTGCGTCAAAGAATTCTGCCGCCTGTGATCTCAGCCACGCGGTGACGATTTCCTGGAGCTCCTCGTCGTTGTCAAACCGCTGCGTTGCCAGCCAAGTCTTCATTTTTGGGAATAAGTGAAAATCACTTGGAGCAAGATCAGGACTGTAGGGTGGATGAGGAAAAACTTCCCACTGGAATGAGTTTTTCAATTCTTGTGTCCGGATTGCCATGTGAGGTCGTGCATTGTCATGCAAAAAAAAATTTTTGATGACAATTTTCCTCGGCGCTTGTTTTGGATTGCTCTCCTAAGGTTCTGCAATGTTTGGCAGTACCGATCAGAGTTTATGGTAGCACCACGCTCGTGATAATCAATAAGAAGAACACCTTGCCTGTCCCAGATCACTGTTGCCATGATTTTCCTTACTGACAGAGTTTGAAGACATTTTCGTGGCTTTTTAGGGGAACTTGTGTGCCCCCACTCCATGGACTGTAATTTTGTCTTGGAATTGACGTGTTTTACCCAGGTTTCATCTCCCGCTACGATACGATCCAATAGCGCATCACCATGATCGTGGTAGGCCTCCAAAAACGTCAAAGCTGCCCCAATTCTTTGTTCTTTATGGCGATCCGTAAGCATTTTCGGTACCCATCTTGCACAAAACTTATGATAGCCTAGCTTCTTTGTAACAATTTCAAACAATAAAGTCCGTGAAACTTGTGGAAGACATAAAGCAAGCTCAGTTATTGTGAAACGGCGGCTTTCTCTAACCTTTTCATCAAGTTTGGCGACCAGATCGTCAGTCACGATGCTCGGACGTCCACTCTTCTCTTGATCATGAACCATCAAGTTTGGCCATTTTTGAACTGGATACACCACTTGCGGACAGAACTTTCATTCATTATGTTGTTCCCGTACACTGCACACAATTCCCGATGAATCTCTATTGGTTTTAAGTTTTTTGCTAACAAAAAACGTATCACAGACCGCACCTCACAAGTAGCGGGATTTTCTATTGCAGTACACATTTTAAATTTGAATATAAAAAAAACAGGCACTGCAACGATGCTTCAATTGTCACGGCTGGAAGCCGGCTGAGGAGCCAAGCAGAACGACACAAAGATGAACGTGATCTGCACGCGCCTGGCGGCGTTAGATGGAAACGTTCCTTACTTTCTGAATGGTCCTCGTATTAGTGCTAGAAACACTTGGAGCGGATCTTCATTTTTGTCAGTTCCACTTATAGATCTTCAGTATAAAACAACAAATCTTTTACAGTATCAGATTGCTGACTAAGGAATAGCCTACCTGTTCATACTAAGGCATACATTTTGCTTAATTATTTAATGTTGTTATTATTATACTTTTCATTTTACATAATTCATTTACTAACTATTATATTTTATTTTGAATTCAAACAGTTTCTATCGATTTATTTATAAAGGTAGAATATTGTAAAATGTTAATCAATAATAATTAATTTGTTGATAAAATTTTTAGAATACTATTATTGTTAGCTGTAAGAGAGGACTCCATAGTCCTAACCTCACCATTTGTCTAAAAAGAACATATACAATAAAGGCATTTTTCATTTCATATACATACGGTGGTCTTAACCCACCCACCATTATACGTAGTTGTATAAACCCTCTCACTTTTCCATATATGAATGTTGCTATTGACCTACCCATGTTCATTTTAGGAACAATGTATTGAATGTATTCATTTAAAGCAAAATTATGATAATTATAAGTAAAAATTATATAGTTTATAATACTGTTTTTATGAAAGATGAGTTAAAACTAAAAAAAGTTCAAATACAATAACTTGGGGTAATCATGCTTGAGGATCCGAACTAGTTTCTGGCATGAAATCTAATGACTGGCATTGGTGGAATTAACCTTCCTTGATCAGTCATGTTGCGGAGCCAAATTTTAGACTATGTATCACACAGTTAATGATTGCCCATTGCGCTCTTTTAAGGGGGTATTGGCTGGTCTTCATTCTATCAGAGAAGCAGGTGTTGAATGATTGTGACACTTAAACTTAGCTATGTGACAGAAGATAAATATTTTAACACTAAGACACAAGCACTTTGTACTTTAGGTTTTATTCTCTTTGGATATTTTTCAATCTCCAATTTTTTCTCCTTTTATTGTAGTTACTGGCATTGAAGGCCTAATGATATATAATGATGGCTTATAAATAAAAACGAATCCATCCCTCTGTAACTTCCTCTTGTAGGGCCAGTCTTTTGTTGAAAAGCCTTTTTCTACTTAATTTATATATTTGACACTTGCAATTGGCCAATTTCGGCATTGCCCAAAATTTTTCCCCATGCCGCAAAGTTTGAATGTTTGTTGGTCACTTCACAGTATGAGTATTTTATTCATAATCATAACCATTTATTAATTTTGACAATTTTTTACAATTGCATAAGCTAGCAAAATAAATTAAAATATATATATATATATATATATACATACATTATTTTAAATCATATTAATATACAATATGATTAATAATGTATACAGGGTGCTTCTTTTAAAACGCAACCCTATTTACAAGTATAGAAAATTAAGTTTTAAGATAATTACAAGTTCATAGGTTGGTAGCCCTGGTTCTCCTTCTTCCTTGGCTATTAGCTGATTTATATTGTTGTTCACTTTATTTAGGTTTCGTGCAATATCATTTAGTTGACGACAGTAACGTGGTTTTGAGCTAAGACCATAGCATGTTTACTGTGGAGGAATATTTTAAAACAAAATCGTTAATTTTATGTCAAGATGCTTTAAAAAAGTATTCTGAACCCATTGTATTAACTATATGTATTGTTAATGTATATACATTATTGTAAAGAAAATCAACCTATTTCAAATCATGGGCTGCGTTTTAAAAGAAACACCCTCTATTATGATATTATAATATGATATTACTATATATAAACAAATATAAATTATAAAAAAAATAATATTATACATGGTATCTAAACATAATAATAATAATAATCTTTATTTCCTTCATTACCAAAACATACAGTGGTACAAAAATAAACTAGGAAATTAAGCTAATCACTTTCGCAGTTGTGTGATTAGCATGAACATTAAATTAAGTACAATTAGAAAACAAGCGAGTCTACCTGTATATAAAAACAGCCAACAATGCCGCTCTCCGTGGTGCTGCTGCATGCTGACACTTATAATAAATAATAATAATGAAAATTATAAAAATAATTAAGCTGTAGATGTATGTAATAATACTAAAAAATATAATAATTGAAAAATCAAGACACAACATTGGTTAAGCTTGTAAAATTATAAGTATATACAGTATGCAGTAAATGATAAACAGAAAGCACACAAAACTATATAAAGAGTCAAAAAATCATTAAAATAAACAACCAGTATAAAACATAATAGACTAGCTGTACCCGCCCGCTTCGCCGGTCATAATATTGAGTTTGATTTAAAACCTAATAGCTGAAAGAATTCGAGCATTTTTGCTTCTTCTACCAATATTAGATTTTTTAGGAGGCATGTCATAAAAGTAAACTGCAAAACAAATAAATATTTATTTTTTATTTTCACGTTTCACCACATGTTTTAATTAGCGAGGAAAAAAGATTAACACCAAATACAGATCACCTGATCAAGTAAAAGTAGTGTGTGCTACACTCTCAAGGTGAAATGTAGAACTACAATAAATCAAAACATATATAGTACTGTTGTTGTGAGAACTTCAATCTGCTTATGGCATGTGAAACTACATTAAATCACACAGTCATATGTTTTTTGTAAACAATTCAGATTCTCCATTTGAATAACATGGGATCTTTAGGAGCCCGTGGGGCGGGACCCTGTGGACGGATCTGCATCAAACTTCACAGAAACCATCTCGGGAGTATACAGGACAACATCCTAAAGTTTCATGGCAATTGGTTGGATGGTTTGGCAGCGCATAAACTTCAAATATATATATATATACAAACATCCTCTTTTATAAATATAGATTATCTTCAATATTTGAATATTTAAAATTAACTTAATTACTGAAATATACACCCTTATCCTAAGCAAAAATTATAATAAAATTAAATTTAGAATAAATACACCAATAGCACAAATTAAAAACACATCCGCCCGTGTAAAAAACAAAAAATGTCATATAGATGGACGGACATAAAACATGTGCATAACAATACTTAAACTAATTACACCTCAAAATGTGTTACTTACACAAAAAATACAATATATGTAATAAAACATAATCCACATACCGTAATACTAAAACTAAAAAATAAAACAAAGATACGATTTATATAAATATAATACAGTATGACTATATGGATTCGGTGCTATTGGTTAACCTTGTAAATGAAAGTGATATTGGGATATTGACGTAGCCAAGACTTAAGTTTCTTACAGAAGCTGTTCAACCTGTCAATTGCCTTTATTTCAAGTGGTAAATTATTAAAACATTTTGGCCCCATATATGAAAAAAAATTGTCTGAATGAATCTTTATTAACTTTTGGTAATCTTAAGTTTCTGCAATATATAATTCTTGTTCTGTAAATTAGTTCGTTTGTTCCACATTCCCACTCCGTATATAAAAGATCCTAAGAACCTTAAACACATATAGATGTTCTATTGGTAGAATATTTAAATGTAAGTAAATAGGATAAGCACTCTCTTTTTCTTCTCCTTACAATAATTCTCAATATATAATTCTGCGTTAACCGTAATCTTTGCATTAGTGACAAAAGTACAGCCCCAACAAATGATCCCATACTGCATTTTATAGTGAATTAAGGCAAAATTCAATGAGCCCAACAGTTTTTGGTTGCAGAAATGTCGTAAGAAGTAAAATGTCCTCACTAATTTTTTGTTCAATTTTGTTATATGTTGTCTCCAATTAAGCTTTTCATCTAAAACTACTCCTAGGTACTTAAAACTGTTAACCTTTTCAATAACTTGGCAACTGCAGTTACTTCCTGTTCAGATTACATACATGTTACATGAGTTCAGATTTTAACATGTATGTGGATGTTTAAATTAGTATTACGAGGTGCGGCTAGAAAAAAACCGGACTGATGCTGGAAAAAACATTTATTTACAATTATTTACAATTTCATGTTATCTCCTTCAATGTACTCTCCTCCTCAGTCTCAACACCGCTCCATACGAATTTTCCACTGTTCATAGCAATGCTGCAGATCATTTTCGGTAAGTCCATACATTACTTCCGTCGCTTTTTCTTTTACTGCTTCAACAGTCTCAAATCTAGTTTCTTTCAAAGCTGACTTGACTTTAGGGAAAAGAAAAAAGTCACAGGGGGCCAAATCAGGTGAGTAGGGTGGATGATCTAAGATGGGAATGTTGTGTTTTGCCAAAAACGTCTTCACTGACAACGCACTATGAGCTGGGGCATTGTCTTGGTGAAGGATCCATGACTTTTTTCTCCACAAATCGTTCCGTTTTCTCCGTACTCGCTCACGTAGGCTAGCCAGGACGCTAATGTAGTAATACTGATTCACTGTTTGTCCCTCTGGTACCCAATCAATGTGCACAATCCCTTTGATGTCAAAAAAAAAACAATCATCATTGCCTTGAATTTAGATTTTGACATTCGTGCTTTTTTTTGTCGTGGAGAACCAGGAGTTTTCCAATGCATCGATTGGCGTTTAGTTTCGGGATCGTAAGTAAAAAACCACGATTCATGGCAAGTAATAACATTTTGTAAGAAGGTGGGATCACTTTCAATGTTTTCCAGGATGTCAGAACAAATCATCCTTCGGCGTTCCTTCTGTTCAATTGTGAGACACTTTGGAACCATTTTTGAACACACTTTGTTCATGTTGAAACTTTCATGAAGAATCTGCCTAACACTTTCCTTGTCAACTCCTGTTAACTCAGACACTGCTCTGATTGTTAAACGGCGATCTTGTCGAACAAGTTTACCGACTTTTTCAATGTTTGCATCAGTTTTTGCTGACAATGGTCTGCCAGTGCGAGTGTCATCCCTGGTGTCTTCGTGGCCATCTTTAAATCGTTTAAACCACTCAAACACTTGTGTTCGCGATAAACAATCATCGCCCTACACTTGTTGTAACATTACAAACGTTTCATTTGCAGATTTTCTTAGTTTGAAACAAAATTTGATGTTAACACGCTGTTCTTTCTGTACATTTAACATTTTCCGACGCACGGACAAAACGTCAACTGCTTAAAACAGACGCCACGGGCAGACTGAGTGCAGGAGGCAGATGAAACTCAAGCAGTAGGCGGAGCGAGAGTCACGTGACAGGCCACGCGACTTTCAGCCTTATTGCATTCGTTTTATTGTTTCACCAGTACTAGTCCGGTTTTTTTCTAGCCGCACCTCGTATTGGGTCAATGACAACAAGTTTTTACAATCAATGGATATTGTTTTTCAAATAAATACAATTGATAAACATAATTTAAATGATTGAATAAAGTTAGCCTAGTACAAACCATGTCTGAATTAAAATTTTAATTTATTTAGGAATATCGAGGGCAACATGTAGAAATAAGGATAGACATACATCATGAGAGGAGACCTACGCCTCATGTTCCACAAGATATATGTCCTCAACAACCTTGTATAAGTAGAGAGGTAAGGAATTAAGAATTTATTGTTCCTTGTACAGGCAGAGAGGTTAGTGACTATAAATTTATGATATTTTTTTAAGAAAGAGGGTGTAGAAGAATGGTAGTTTAGTTTGGTATAGAACAAGAATTTAATGTGATTAAATTCTATTGAATGTGAAACTCAAAACTATGATGCTCTGTGACTTAAGAAAATGATTACAGAAAAATCAGCACTCTTCAAGCAGACACTAATTTTGGTGATGTTATTAAAATCAGACAATATTACTATTATTTTGTTAACTTATATATTTTAAGCTTACTTAATATGTTACAACATAAATGTTTATATTCAAGGAACTAAATGTTCCTGCACGTGGCCACATTTAGGAAAGGAAAACAACAACAACATTTTCTGAACACTACAGCAATATTCCTGTTAAAGTCATTTCTTAATCAATGTGAAAATAACAACAACAGAAATAACAATATAGTGACGTTGTTGTTAGACCCATAGTTATTAATTAACTTAGAGACCAAATGGATTTTGTTGACTTTAAGAGAAATCATGATGGTGAGTTGACATTTCTTATTAATTAATTTCTTATTAATTAACGATGTATCAATACATGAACTTTTATGCTTATGATGTATAGGTACTGGCCAAAGATTCAAGAAATTGTTATTGAAGAAAGATTGTAAAAGTCCTAGATCTAAGTTTTTTTATAATAGTTTCAAGTGCATCTCTGCTTGTCACTTTGGTAAATCATGTAAATTTAATTTGATAAGCAGAGACAGAGGTGCAGTGATAGATGGGCACCATATGGTTAATTAATTATGGGGTAAGTTTAAATTGTGATTTCTTTGTAAATGTCAATGGAGAAGTCTGCGTAAATTGGTTGATAAGTTTTTTGTTGATAATCATTTAGATGAATTTGTTGTAATAGTGCAATGCCTGTCCACCAATGACGCAATTGTTTCCATTGATGGTTAACGTACTTATCATGTAACAATTCAATCTCATGGACTCTGTTCTCTCAACCTTCTGAGACGGCTGTGAATAATTTTACCTTATTTTATACAAGGCCGTGAAGTAGCCTTTATCTTAAAATTTTACCTGATAATTTACTGCTACTTTATCATAGTCTTCTAATTAGCTTCTAATTTAACTTACACAGAGTAATTTATTTGAATTTAATTATTTATGGAATTACTGGTTTATTAGGTTTGTTATTAAATAACAGCTTATTATAATAATACTTTACTACTACGTCATAATATGTATGTTTATTTTTAATAAAAATATATTTTCAAATTTATTTTTATAATTAAGTTGTACCAAACTATTTTCTCTTTTAATTTTTATTAAATATAATGTATTTTTGGCATCAGTGACCTTTAGTCCAGGAATATTTAATCAAACTCAAAATTTTTGGTTTGTTTACATTAAATTATTATCTACATCCATCCAAATAGATTATAACGAAAGGTCAGTAGTTTAGTTGTATTAGTGAATGTTTAGATAACAATAAATGTGTATGATTTATATAAGTTGTGTTATGAGCTGTGCATATATTTACTATGTTTCATGTTACATATAATCTAAGTATTTTATTTCAATGTTGTCTTTCATTATTTGATTTTTATTTTGTAGTAAATCGTGTTGAGGAAATTCTCACCTGAGTTTCATTCAGCCTTTGATTTGTTGGAAGTACAGGTTTAGCTAGTCTAAGCCTGATTGTAACTCCCAATTGTTTAAGGTTTGATAATAATAGAGTGTGAGAGATGAACCTAAAAATGAATTTTACACCAATATATAAATAAGATATTTACAACAAATTTCTTTTACTTACTGAAAGTACTTATTTACTTTAACCCTTTCAGTGCCAACGTCCGGGTACCCGGACGTTTTTTAACTGTTTACAAAGTGCCAACGTCCGGTAGGACCCGGACGTTTATAGGTGGTCGCGTAGTGCCAACGTCCGGTTTTCCCGGACGTTTCGTAAAAAAATCGTAAAAAATAAATATAATAATTTTTAGCTTTGAAACTTTAACAATAGTATTAAGAATAATATTCTTTATCCGTTTTCAATATTTATAAAGCATTTAACTGTGTACATTCAGTATATAAAAAGAATAATAAACACATCACAACGTGATCAAGTCAGCAGCGCTCTCGGTCAGCTGTCTGACGCAACGTCATTGTTATTCCTCCAATTCCTCCAATTCAAAAAATTCCTGATGACCGTGAAAAAAATTGCTGTGTTTGCAGTAAGGAAAGTACGCAAAAAGGTGGCAAAAGGAAGAAGTCCACTTTCATGTGTAGTAAATGTAAGAAAGGCATACATAACAAGTGCCTTAGCAAACACCATTGCTAAAAATATTTTAATTTTTTTTATTTATCATAAAAATTGTAAATATGTTAGCCTAGTTCATTTTTTTACTATTAATTATATAATATTATGCAACATGTATGAACTTCATTGAACTTATTTGGATGGAAATCAATAATAGAATATCCTCATGTATTTACCGGTTATTGTAGTGAAAAACTGAAATGCGCCAGAATTTACAAAAATGTGAACCAATTAGTTATTTTTGAAGCTATGGACCTGAAAATTTGTATTTATATTCTTAAATGATTGTTTTAATTAGTGAAGTGCACATCTATAACAAACAGATTTTTTTCATCATGGTTAAAAGGCATTCTTTTTGGATTAAAAAAAAAAAAAAAAATTGGTAAGTACATATATTTTTATATAGTGTTAACCATAATATTATATGATTTCTGTTGTTTTATGGTGTTGTGCATACATTTTGGAAAATAACAAAAAAAAAATCATTGTTTTACCTTGATAAATAAATTAGTTATGATTTTTTTTTAAATAGCTTGCAAAACCGCTTAAAATTGCCCGGCAACATAAGGTAAAACTAGTGAAAAAATGCCCGGCAACATAGGGACATTTTTAAAAAAAATGTCCGGCACTGAAAGGGTTAAATGTATCTTTTAAAAAGGCATTCTTTTCTTCAGGTAATCCACAAATGTATAAACAAACCACAATGTATAAACAATGTACCTACTCAATCTATGTAAAGGTGAGTAGTGTCAACAGTATTCAGTATGAACGAACATCTTAATCCTTGAGAAGGTTCGTTCTCCACTCTCCTTTGCTACCAACACCCTTTCCAGTATGTCATTATATGAGAGTTTGTGTCAGTGGAGAGATTAACTGGATATATGGCATTTTCATGTTTTCCCTTGTTTTATCCTGTTTTCTTCTCAACAGACACTAATATATCTGACCTAGAACACTGACAATTTTCACTATGAATTAAAATTGTGAACAAATGCCTAAATTCATAACATACATATCTCCCCCTTTAATGCACCCTTAAAAATCGTTTTTGGCACAGTCAAAATTCTGGATTCTGAAATAAATTCCTCATCTGCATCAATAAGCTGGATCATACTTGCAGTTCATTTAAAGAGTGACTTATGTTTTGAAAGAAGTCAGTTTCTGTTCTCCAGCGTTCAAGTGGTTTTTTTATTTCAAGTAAAGGGATCAGATCCAGTAGTTCCCATGGCTTAAAGTCTAATGTTTGTGTCCTTGCTAAGGGATATGTCATGTTTTAGCAATAGAGGATTGCTGCTGTTCGAGTGCAGTTGGGTTTTTGATTTTACGTATATGAGCAAGCCTATAATCGAGAATAAGTGTTTTATTCTGTGATATTTAGTGAGCCTGTTCATTGGGGTCGTCAATAGATGCCATGGTGAGCTTGCTGATGTCAACAATTTAAATCAGCAGTAGTTGGTTAATGCCAACAGTTTCTGCAATCAATGAATAGTGTTTTTTCAGATGAATAAACAAAAATTATTGAATATAGTTGTTTTAATTAAAACTATGCCTAAATGAAAATGGTTATTTTCCAGCGCTATCTCGAGATATTGCTTACGGGACGAGTTTCATCCACAGACACATCATGCTTCCGGAGAATAAATGGTCAGCCTCCTCCTCAGCTAGATAGAGAATGTCCTCGACCTTGTGCAAGCAGAGAGGTTAGTAACAATAGTTTTTTTGTTTTTGTTTTTGACATAAAAATTAAACAAAAAATCAGCCCTCTTCAAGCAGACACTAATATTTATGAGTTAACAAAAACCTGTCAATATTAATTTTATTTTTGTTATCTTCCCCCACACATTTATGATATTTTTATTTCGAAGAATATTGGGATGGGGGATTGCAAATTCACAAATATTATGTGCAGTATTCCAGGTTCTTGCCCCCCCCCCCCTTTAACAACATCCTGGGTGTGCCACTGGTGTGATACAAACCAACACATAGTCATGTCGTAACTTTGTGGAGTTGTGGAATATGAGGAGGATTCAGTTATCCCTTTACAATCACTTTATTAACTTGGATGAATCAAATAAATTCGTTAACTCCGTGATTGAAGTTAACAGAAATATTTATCCCAGAACAATTTATTTTAATCAAATATTTAAACCTTAAATTCTAAAATAAAGTCTAACTTTAATCTTAATCAAAACATTTAAACAATTTACTCCAACAAAAATATTTATAACAAATAATAAGGTTAACGTACCTTTTGTCGTCTTCAGCTACAAATATCCTATTTATTGGATTACCGGTTTCAGAGTAAAAACTCCATGTTCACATCCATTGTACGTTGTCAAAAGTCACATTAAAACATTATACAAAAATTAAATTTTTTTTGTATAATGTTTTTTTTTTATAATAATAAAAAAAATCAAAATTCTCTACAAATATTTTATTTGATCGAATTACAAATTTGAATCAACCGATGAAAGAAAACAGACGGCCAGATAGAAATAAAATTGTTCAAAGTCAAGTAACCATTGGATAACATCGTTCCAGCTGCACGCACAATCCGGATCTAACCATCATACCAACCGGCAATGTTATCATGTGTTTTATTATTTTTGTAAATATTTAATTTTTGTATAATGTTTTAATGTGACTTTTGACAACGTACAATGGATGTGAACATGGAGTTTTTACTCTGAAACCGGTAATCCAATAAATAGGATATTTGTAGTTGAAGACGACAAAAGGTACGTTAACCTTATTATTTGTTATATATATCAGCTCAGGAGGCTTTAGCAATGAATAAAAATATTTAACTTTCAATCAAAATATGGACAGCCACTAAGTCTTTACTTGGAAAACTGCATTACCTTTTATGAAGAAACTATTGCAGGAAGGGTATTTAGGACAGGTGTTGCTACATCCATGCATTCTGCTGACTGTCAGCTCAAGTCATGTACTAATTTCATAAATGGAATGAAGCAACACTTGAAGAAATATTAAAGTATTGGTCATTTACAATCTCGGAATTGAAATAATATAAAATGCTATAAATTACTAAATAAATGTAAGTGACATAATTTATAAAATAGGGGGAATGTATAAAAATGCCTAAATTTTACAGTTAAAATGTAAAAGCTTGATTGTATGTTCTTTTACAAAGAACTGTTTGTAACACTACACTAAACTGATAAGCAGAGAAGGAGGTGCAGTAATATTGTGAATTAATTAGGGGTGAATTTGAATTGTGATTTCTGTATAAATGATTATCTGCGTAAAATTGGTTTATACTTTTTTTGTCAATAATACTTACTAAGGTAAATGTATGTAATAGTGCAATTGTCTTTTCACCAATGACGTAATTGTTTCCAATGATGGTTAACATACCTGTTATTTAACAACTCAATCTCATGACCTCTGTTCTCTAGACCGTCTGTTCTCTAGTGTTTATTTGGATGAGTAAACAAAATTATCGGATAAATTTGTTTTAGATAAAAGTATGCCGTTGTGCACCGTTGGCATAGTCGTTCAGGCTATGGCAACAGAGAACTCCATGCGAGAAATATACTAATCATAGAATATGAGTTCTGGTAACTTGTGTTGATAAGATAATGAACACTAAAACAGTTGCTAATAATTCAGTTCAGTGTCACTACCAGGAATGTATGTGTGTGTGTGATACAAACCAAACAGTATATAACACATAGTCGTGTCTGAACTTTGTGGAGTTGTGGATTATGAGGACGATTCAGTTATCCCTTTACAAACAGGTTGTTGATAGATGCCATGGTGAGCTTGCTGATTTCCTTAACATCACCAACACACCAAACATAAACTTTCAGGGTTTAACAACATAGTGGGTTATGGCATATAAGATGTGTATGATTGTTTAAATCAGCAGTAGTTGGTTAATGCCTACAGTTTCTACAATCAATGGATAGTGTTTATTTGGATGAATAAACAAAAATGGTTGGATAAATTTGTTTTAGTTAAAAGAATACCTGAATTAAAATTGCTTTTTTTTCAGCGCCCTCAAGAGATACCAAGTAGGAGGGATCCATCATGTAGCCGGAGAATAGATTGTCAGCCTCCTCCTCAGCTAGATAGAGAATGTCCTCGACCTCCACCTAAGGCTGGACCTTGTACAGGCAGAGAGGTTAGTGATTATAAATTTATGTTTTTTTTATTTTGTTTTAAGAAAGAGGGTAAAAAAAATAGTAGCTTACTTTGACATAAAACATGAATTTATTAATGTGATTAATTATTATATTATACTTAATGTGAAACTCAAAACTATGATGCTCTGTGACTCAAAAAAATTAGCATTCTTTAAGCAGACACTAATTTTTGTGAGTTGATAAAAACCTGTCAATATTACTATTATTTGGTTAACTTCCAGATTTTAAGCTTAGCCTTTCCTTAAAATATTCAGGGAAAAATAATAGAAATGTTTATTCTATAATCAAGGTCCTAAATGTTGTTGCATATGGCTATATTTATGAAAGAAAAACAATAACAATATTTTCTGAACACTACAACAATATTCCTGTAAAAGCCATTTATTAATACATTTTTAAATTTACAAAAGAAGTAACTTTACAATTTTAGGTTAGGTTGAAGGGCACTAGGCCAGGAATTAGTATATTAGAGAGATAGGACATCAGCAAACTTACCTTAAAAGACAAGTTCACTAACATCAGAGTAGTAGTCACAAACACAAAATAGACACAATCTCACAAATTTTCAACACTACTGGCATTTTCTTCAGGTGAGTAGAGAGAGAGAGACTGATATGGCTTCCACTATTGCTGGGTAGGTGGCTGTGGTGGGGTGTTTAGTTCTGGGGGTTGTGCATCCATAGAGCAACACTTAGGTATTGCAGTATTTCAGTTAATGTATATGGAGTTTGCTGATGGGGAAGGGGTTGAAGGTAAGTGGTCTATCTTATGTTCAGATTAGGTGGGTCACGGGATTTTGTTATCCATTGGTGTGCTAATTCCATCCTTCGGAGTTGGGAACTATTGGCATGGGAAGGAAGGGATCTGATTACTTTAGTGGTGTAACACTGATTAAAATTTTGATTATGGAGAAGAGTATGGGCAGAGACAGGTTTTTCAGGATTTTGGACTTTGCAATCATGTCTATGGCCATTCATGCGTTTTCAAAGGATTTCACTGGTAAGGGGGGATATTGGGCAGGACAGGGCTGGCACTGGAGTTGATAAATTAAATTGGTGGAATCACAGGAGTGGTTTCCAGGTATCTTGTAGGTTAAGGAGGTAGTGGAGCTGGTAAAAGATGTGGTTGGGAGATGAATAGGGCAGGTTTTGCAAGATTTATGGTTACAAGGATTAGAACCGGGTGGTTGCTGGTCTTAAGGACAGGTCAGGATGTTGGGATCAGGTAACTTAGGATGAACCAGGATTTGGCGGAGGTTTTTGTTTTGTCTGAAAGTCACAGTAGGAGGTTTTTCAAGGAGATCTTTGGTGTGGGGGAAAGCTTTTAAGATGATGAAGCCATCTTGCAGGATTTGGTTGAGTTTTTGTAGGCCATGGTGGTAATTAGTGATAAGGGGTAAGCATTGGGAACTGCTTCTGGTTTGGGGTTGGTTTTGGGACTGGACTAAACGGATTTGGTTTTTAATAAGGTTGGTAGGGTAACCTCTCTTTTGGAATGCACTGACAAGTTGGTTGTTGTATTGATTTAGGTTTCTGGGAGAGGAAATGATACGTTTGGCACGAGTGGCTAGACTATAGGGTAGGGAGCTTTTAGTGTTGTTGGGGTGACAGCTGGTATAGTGAAGGTATTGTTGTTTATTTGTAGGTTTGATGTGAATATCAGTTTGAAGGACACCGTCCTCCAATCCAATTTCAACATCAAGGAAGACTATGCGTTCAGAAGAGGATTGCCACGTGAAATTCAGTGCTGAAAAGTTTTGTAGGCTTTGAAGAAAGGTTTCAAGGTTGGTTTTGGAGTCAGTCCAGATCATGAAAATATCATCGATGAAACGGAGCCAGCAGAGGGGTTTGACGGGCTGTTTTTGAAGGAAAGTCTTCTCCAATTTCCCTATGAACAGGTTGGCATAATAAGGGGCCATGCGGGTACCCATAGCGGTACCCTTGATCTGGAGGTAGTTAATCCCAGAACTTTGGAAGTGGTTTTTTTCAAGGATGAATTGAGTCAGCTGATGTAGGAAGGAAGTGCTAGGTTTGGTGTTTGGAGGGCGTGTATTGAGGAAATACTCAATAGTAGCTAAGCCATGAGCATGGGGTATATTTGTGTACAGTGAAGTGGCATCAATGGTAACCAGTTTGGTGTTAAGGGGTAGAGGTTGGGGAAGATTGGAGAGGAGACTAAGGAAATTATTGGTATCCTGGACGTGGGAAGGAAGTTGTTGTACTAGAGGTTGGAGTTTGTCATCGACAAAGGCAGAGATGCGTTCGGTAACAGAATTATAGCTGGCCCCAATATATTGGCCTTACCAGTGAAACCCTTTGAAAACGCATGAATGGCCATAGACATGATTGCAAAGTCCAAAATCCTGAAAAACCTGTCTCTGCCCATACTCTTCTCCATAATCAAAATTTTAATCAGTGTTACACCACTAAAGTAATCAGATCCCTTCCTTCCCATGCCAATAGTTCCCAACTCCGAAGGATGGAATTAGCACACCAATGGATAACAAAATCCCGTGACCCACCTAATCTGAACATAAGATAGACCACTTACCTTCAACCCCTTCCCCATCAGCAAACTTCATATATATGTTTGCTGATGTCCTATCTCTTTAATATACAAAAGAAGTAACAGTAATGCCGACATTGTTGTTTGACCAATAATTGTTAATGAAATTAAACAAAGATGTCAAATAGACTTTGTTGACTTTAGAGAAATTATGATGGTGAGTTGAGTTCTATTACCAATATGAAGTATCAATAAATGAACTTTTATGCTTATGATGTATACGTACTGGTCAAGGATACAAGATTTGTTTAATGTAAGAAAGATTGCATAAGTGCTAGATCCAAGTTTTTTAAGAATAGTTTTGATTGCAACTTTACTTGTCACTTTGGCAAAACATGTAAAAATTACAATTAAACTAAACTTGATAAGCAGAGAAGGAGGTGCAGTGATAGACAGGCACAATGTGGTGAATTAATTATGGGGTGAATTTAAATTGTGATTTCTGTATAAATGGTGGTCTGGGTAAAATTGGTTGATACATTTTTTGTCAATAATACTTACTAAGGTAAATGTTATGTAATAGTGCAATTGCCTTTCCACCAATGACGCAATTGTTTCCAATGGTGGTTAACATACCTGTTATTTAACAACTTAATCTCATGACCTCTGTTCTCTAGACCATAAATAAGTTTATATACTTCATTCACATCATGTTGTTGAGTGTCAGCAACTTATATCCTTGAGAAGGTTTGTTCTCCTCTCTCCTTTGCTGAAGTTTTGTTGTTATACTGACACCCTTTACAATGTCTTATTATCTACGAATTCGTTTCAGAGTAGAAATTACCTGGCTAATGATATTTCATGTTTTTTCTTGATTTTTCTATTTTTCTCTCAACAGACAATCATATATCTGACCATTAGAACACTGAAAAATTTCTTAGTGAATTAAAATTGTGAACAATTGTCTAAATTCATAACGTATATTTCCCTCTTTTATGCATGGATAAATTTCTTTTTCGAGGGCAATCCAGTACCGATAAATTTCATTTGTGGGGCAATTCAAATATTGAATACAAAATAATTGCTCTCACTTTTATCTTGCTACGTTTGTTCATAGCCACTTGTGACTCCTTTCACACGTTCATTGCTGAAATCGCCCAACAATGTGCATGCCCCAGGCTGAAATATAATAAATTTTTATTTACCTTATAAATAGTCCCATTGTAGCCAGAGTAGTGTCAGGAGGTGTCCAGGTGTGGAATTAGGCCAATTCCATTGACGTCATTTCCGGTGCGTTGATCAACGTTGACCGCCTGGGGCGCCGGTAAGCGTTACTCAGCTGGCGATTGTTGACAATTTTGTACAGTCCCATTATTGATAATTGCATAACAGAATAAATAAACAGTTTTACAACAACAAAAAAAACTTCTTCTGTGGAAAAAATAATGGTTAGTCACGATAATAATAAGTTTGCGCACAATGGCATGAGAATGTACAGTTAGCCCTAATAATGTATGGTAATATAAAAAATGGGTAATACTAAAAATAAAAAAACTATTTACAACACTTCCCACCGCTATTGTTACACTATATTTCACTCATGAATGTCCTCGTGGAACTTGTCGAAACAACAAAGTTTGCAGAGGCCAGGTTGACCTGGACATACAGCACAAATGTAAGTAGTCAACTTGCGATAGCCTTCTTTTGTGCAAACTCGACAAGCCTTTTGCGCAGTGCTGCCATTTGATTTTCTCTTTTCATTCTTAGATAGTCTGTGCATACTATTTCCCGTAGGAGTCATCATAATTGGGGCTGGTGGGGGGGAAGCAGTTTCTCAATAACTTTCATCCGGAAATCATATAGAGACAGCCTATCGTCAATGTTATTCATGTTATACAAGTAGTAACTATTGATCATAATTACTTGCAGGAAATGCATAAAGATTTTTTTATGCCATCTAAGTGTTTTACGCTCACATGGATAGTAAGAGAGCATCTGATCCATCCGATCTACTCCCTTCATGTGAGCGTTGTACTGCATCAGTGGTTTGGGCATTACTTTTACCTGGTTTCTCTTGTTTCTATTGGTTACCATTTCGTTTTCGAACTGGGTAGAAATGTATGCGACGGTCCTTTTGTCCCTCCATTTACCGACCATCACGCTCTCGGAATAATTAGCAATGGTCTCCCCCTTTTGCAACTGTGCCGACTTTACTGCTGGCGGGTTATGCCTTCTGTCTATCCGCAGAGTGCCCGTGGTGTAGGTCAGGTTCCGTATGAGTTTGGACGACAAAACGAAAGAATTGTAGAAGTTGTCCATGAACAACGCATGACCTTTTCCCAAAAAATCATTCATCAACATCATGACAACTTTTATTGTGTGACCTGAACCTGCGCAGGGATCGGTTGCTCCTGTGTAGACGTGAAACCTTATTTGCAACCCCTCTGGTTCATTTAGAGAATAGATCTTGATTCCGTACTTGTGGCGCTTCCCTTTTATGTATTGCCGAAATACTAAACGGCCACGCCACAGTACCATCTTTTCGTCAATAGTCAGTTCACGGGATGGATAATATATTTCCCTCATCTTATTGTTCAGATAGTCTACAATGGGCCTAATTTTGTAAGCCCTGTTGTTAGCCGGTTCAGGATGTTCTAATGTACCTACCCTTGAAACATGCAAACATCTAAGGATTATTTGAAATCGATCCCTGCTCATGTGTTGGCTGAAAATATTTTGGTTGAAAAGGGGGTGTTTTTTCCAATAATCAGTGATTCTATTCATTTGAATAGTACCAGTGTGCATAAATAATCCTAAAAATATGATCAGTTCCTCCCTCGTCAAGTCTTTCCAATTTACAATTCGTGAACCAGGAGTGGTGTTTCGTCCACAGAAAAACTCCAATGCATATCGATTCGTCTCAGTAACTATTCTGTCCAAAAAAACTATATCTAATAACAAAAAAAAAACCAATCAATAGGTGTGTTGTTACCGGGAATTGGCACCCTAAGTCCAGGGTTACCTGTAAATGGAATGTCCCACATGCCGATAGCTGAGAGTGTTGGCTGCCATGTTGGATCCGGCTCCCCTCCATCTTCATCGTCCGAGCTGTCTGAGCTGCTGTCAGAATCAAGGCTATTGTCCGAGAACTCATTCTCCAACACCTCACTATCATCCATTGCACAAAAATTACTTATAACAATCCTAAAAAACACTAAAACGTAGAACTGGTACCACAAACACAAAAATAGTGGTATCCAAAAACGAAGTACATCGAAATGTTCACAAAGAACGGCACAACAAGCGACGAGCGACACAACGTTCCCGGGCAATGGCTAACCTCACACTGAGTCAATAAATTTCAAGGACTGTAGGAACATTGTATAACGCTGCCCGCCACACGCGCCACTGCGGCGCATCGTTGATCAACGTCGCCCGCAATCAACGTGTTAAAGAGTGGTTCATGTTTTGAAAGAAGTCAGTTTCTTTCTCCAGCGTTTAAGTGGTTTTTAAAATTTTAAATAAAGGAATAAGATCCAGTAGTTCCTATGGCTTATAGTCTGATGTTTGTGCCCTTGCTAAGCGATATATCATGTTTTACATTGGTGAGCCTCTTCATTGTGGGTTCTATGAAATTAAGCGAGCTGTGTTGTGCACCGTTGGCATAGTCGTTCAGGCTAAGGCAACACAGAACTCCATGCGAGAAATATACTAATCATAGGATATAAGTTCTTGTAACTTGTGTTGATAAAATAATGAACACTAAAACAGTTACTAATAATTCAGTTCAGTGCCGCTACCAGGAATGTGTGTGTGATACAGACCAAACAGTACACTAACACATAGTCGTGTCGGAACTTTGTGGAGTTGTGGATTATGAGGACGATTCAGTTATCCCTTTACGAACAGGTTGTTGATAGATGCCATGGTGAGCTTGCTGATTTCCTTAACATCACCAACACACCAAACATAAATTTTCAGGGTTTAACAACATAGTGGGTTATGGCATATAAGATGTGTATGATTGTTTAAATCAGCAGTAGTTGGTTAATGCCAACAGTTAATGCAATCAATGGATAGTGTTTATTCGGATGAATAAACAAAAATTATCGGATAAATTTGTTTTAGTTAAAAGTATGTCTGAATGAAAATTTTTATTTTTTAGCACCCTCAAGAGAAACCAAGTAGGAGAGACCTATCCTGCAGCCCAAGAATAGATTGTCAGCCTCCTCCTCAGTTAGATAGAGAATGTCCTCGACCTCCACCTAGGGCTGGACCTTGTACTGGCAGAGAGGTTATGTTTTATTTATTTATTTTTTTTTTAAGAAAGAGGGTATGAAAAAAATAGTAGTTTACTTTGACATAAAATAATAATTTATTAATGTAATTAATGATATATTCTACTTAATGTGAAACTCAAAACTATGATGCTCTGTGACTCAAGAAAATGAAACAAAAAAATTAGCAATCTTCAAGCAGACACTAATTTTTGTGAGTTGACAAAAACCTGTCAATATTACTATTATTTGGTTAACTTCCAGATTTTAAGCTTAGCCTTTCTTTAAAATATTCAGGGGAAAATAACAGAAATGTTTATTCTATAATCAAGGCCCTAAAGTTGCATATGGCCAAATTTATGAAAGAAAAACAATAACAACATTTTATGAACACTTCAGAAATATTCCTGTAAAAGTCTTTTCTTAATAAATTTTTAAAATGAGAAAAGAAGTAACAGTAATGCTGACATTGTTGTTTGACCAATAACTGTTAATGAACTTAAACAAAGCTGTCAAATAGACTTAGTTGACTTTAACAGAGATTATGATGGTGAGTTGAGTTCTATTACCAATATAAAGTATAAATACATGAACTTTTATGCTTATGATGTATACATACTGGTCAAGGATAAAAGATTTGTTTAGTGTAAGAAAGATTGCATAAGTGCTAGATCCAAGTTTTTTAAGAATAGTTTTGATTGCAACTCTACTTGTCACTTTGGCAAAACATGTAAAAGTTACAATTAAACTAAACTTGATAAGCAGAGAAGGAGGTGCAGTGATAGATAGGCACCATGTGGTGAATTAATTATGGGGTGAATTTAAATTGTGATTTTGTATAAATGATGGTGTGCGCATAATTGGTTCACTTTAGGTATCGTCCACTCTCTTTTGCTGAAGTCTTATCATTCTGTTCAGGATTAACAAGGATATAATGGATCTGGTAAATTGTAATGGAGTGTGCTTAATTGTGTTTATCAGCCTTGAAAGAGCTTTTGATTGTATTGACAGAGTTAAACTTTATCTGAAATTTGAATACATTGGTGTCTGTGGAACAAAACTGGCTTGGTTCAAAGATTACTTAAAAGATAGAAACCAGGTAGTTTATATCAATAACCAATGTAGTAATACACTCGGTGTTAACTATGGTGTGGGACATGGAAGCACTTTTGGCTCATTGTTGTTTTTTATACACATGAATAAAATTGATAAATTATAGAAAATTATATTATTTGCTGATGACACTGCTGTGGTTTTCGAAGGGGACACCTAGGAAGACGTCTTTTTCATGACCTGCCACGAATTAGCCATTCTAAAATAATGGTTTGATATGAATATCCTAACAATGAATATGAATAAAACTAAGTTTATGCCTATCGCTTTACAACATGGAGCTGAGCCACCAGTGGAACTCAAGGTCAAGCTACATGTGTGTGGTTCATGTGGTGGCCGCTACGTTTTGCATACGTTGAAATTGCTTGTAATTTATTCTTTTCATGATTTGCGTCCGATTTTGTGTTATTGATGTGTTATTGTTGATTTACAGTCATACTTTTACTCATAAATTTAGTTTTTAGATTACCGGGACATAATTGTTCAGCTTTTTGCCCAAAATATTTTTTTCTAAAATTTCTTAAGTAGTTTTTCTTTTAGTATGATAAAATAATTATTTCCATTATAACTCAATAAATATTAATTTTCTGAAAGATAATTTCATATTGTACAAAATAACTAGATTTTATAAAGTAAATATATAGCTGTTAATTTCTTGTCCTACAAATTTGCATAAACTACAATTTCAAAAAAATTACAAATTTTTAAAAAGTTTCTAAAAGTGAAAATATATAAAAAAATTTGAACCACACTTTTACAATATCTTGAAAAGATCCTTTTTTCCACACCTTGTGTATTTTGATTTTACCAGTAAAATTGTTGCTATATTTTATTATTATGGTTACTTTTGAATTTTATATCTCAAGATTTACAAACGTTCATATTTTACTTACAATAAAAACTATATACATACATATATATATATATATATATAAAACAGTGCAAAGCATACAAAAAGAATATCTAGCTATTTCTAAACAAAACAATATAAAACAGTACAGTTTAGTGCAGAAAAGTATTTTTCACAGGTTTTTAAAATATTAAGCTCAAAACAGTGAGAAAAGGCTTGCCACTATAGAGTTTCTTAGATCTAAAGGTTAAAGTCTAGGGTTAAAGTCTGATGTTTGTATCCTTGCTGAGGGATATATCATGGTTTAGCAATAGAGGATGCTGCTGTTCGAGTGCAGTTGGGTCTTTGATTTTACGTATATGAGCAAGCCTCTAATTGTGAATAAATGTTTAATTCTTTGATCATTGGTGAGCCTGTTCATTGTTGGTCCCTTCAAATTAAGTGAGCTGTGTTGTTCACCGTTGGCATAGTCATTCAGGCTATAGCAACGGCAAATTCAATGCAACAAATATACTGATCATAGGCATACGAGTACTGGTAACTTGTGTTAATAAAAGAATGAACATATAAACAGTTACTAACGATTCAGTTCAGTGCTACTCCCATCACTGTATGTGATACAAACCAAACAGTACACCAACACATAGTCGTTTATATCTTTGTAGAATATGATGACGATTCAGTTATCCCTTTATGAACAGGTTGTTGATAGATGCCATGGTGAGCTTGCTGATTTCCTTAACATCACCAACGAACCAAACATAAACTTTCAGGGTTTAACAACATAGTGGGTTATGGCATATAAGATGTGTATGATTGTTTAAATCAGCAGTAGTTGGTTAATGCCAACAGTTTCTACAATAAGTGGATAGAGTTTATTCGGATGAATAAACAAAAATTATCGAATAAACTTGTTTTATTTCAAAACTATGCTTGAATTAGAATGGTTGTTTTTCAGCACTCTCCAGAACGCCATATTCCTAGCACATCATCCTGTCCGAGAATAAATCGTCAGCCTTCTGTCGATAGAGAATGTCCTCGACCTCCACCTACGTCTGGACCTTGTACAAGCAGAGAGGTTAGGGACTGCAAAGTTATTGTATTTATTTTAAGAAAGAGAGTATGAAAGAATAGTAGTCTACTTATATATAAGACAAGAATTTAGTGTGATTGTATTCTATTTATTGTGGAACTCAAAACTATGATGCTCTGTGTGACTTAAGAAATTGAGACAGAAAAATCTGCTCCCTTCAAGCAGACCGTAATTTTGGCGATTTAACATAAACCTGTCAATATTACTATTATTTGGTTAACTTCCAGATTTTAAACTTATCTTTTGTTTAAAATATTCAGAGAAAAACAACGTAAATATTTACTCTATAATCAAGGACCTAAATGTTGCTGCATATGGCCACATTTGCAATATGTTCATATGCAGCAAATATGTCCGAACACTACAGCAATATTCCTTTAAAAATTGTTTCTTACTCAATGTGAAAATGAACTAAAATAACAATAATGCTGACATTGTTGTTGAACAGACCAGACATATATTTTATTTTGGTAGTAATAAAAATAGTAAAATTAACGTTAACAGTTGACCTGATTCATAATATATCATAAATTAGAGGATTTTTGTTTTAAGATGATTTCCAAAGACAGCTTAGATAATCAGTATAAAGCAAAAAAGGCTAAGTTAGAAACACTTGACAAAGCATTATTTCTTCGGTTTTGTGCTGAACGAGAACAAGGTCTGCCTCTCTCAGGAACAATCATCCAACAAAAAGCCTTGAGCCTAAACAAAAAGTTGCCCGATGGAGACCCAAATTTTTCTGCTAGCCAAGGGTGGTTGGCCAGATTGAAGAAACGGCACAGTGTGCGCCAACTTACAATCACTGGTGAAAGCTTATCTGGTGACACAAATGCAGTTTGAAGATTATATTAAAAAAGAAGAACTAAATGCTGATCAGGTTTATAATGCCTTATGAATCTGGCCTATTTTATCGAATGCTGCCTAGCAAAACACTAGCTTCCAAGCTAGAAGAAGCTGCTAAAGGATATAAAAAAAGTAAGAGCCGCCTCACTATAATGGCATGCAGCAACGCCTCAGGCAAACACAAACTTCCACTCGTGTTAATAGTGAAATCCAAAAATCCTTGAGCTCTGAAAAACATAAATCGAAATTCAATGCCTGTGATTTACTGCTACCAAAAAAGTGCCTGGATGGTGAGTGACATTTTCAAAACATGGTTTTATGACAGTTTTGTGCCTTCTGTTATCAAATATTTGAAGAAATGTGGCCTCCCGATAAAAGCAGTTCTCTTGATAGACAATGCACCTTTGTATTCTGGAATTGAAGAACTTGTCAAAGAGGACATTAAGTTTAAGTTTTTGCCACCCAATGTGACGGCACTAGTGCAGCCCGTGGACCAGGGAATTCTTGAAAACATCAAGAGAGTCTACAAGCGACAAATGCTCAGCCAACTTATTGAAGATGAGGAACATGGAGTTGTAGAAATCCTCAAATCTTTCAATGTTAAAACCGTCATTTATATGAAAGCCAAATCATGGAATCAGGTTGCTCGAGCTACTCTCATAAAATCTTGGAAAAAACTATGGCGCGGAATATGTGATCTTCCAGAAAATTGAGATGAAAACGAACAAACACCGAGGAAGTAAACAATGAAGGCATGCCTGAACAATTCCTGGACATGTTTAAGACAATGGACGGTTGTTCCGATGTCGATCTAGCTGACATTAATAACTGGCTAGAAGCAGACAATAACGGAGGATACAGTGCACTATCTGATAAAGAAATTGTAGCTGCCTTGACTAAAGATGCTGAAAATGATGAAGATGATACAGAAGATGACAATGGCAATCAAACAACCATTTTGACTCACGCAGAAGCAGCATCACACTTAGGTGAACTAATGCTTTATTTTGAGCATCAGGATGAAACCACCCCAACCAAGCTCCTAATACTGAAGTGGATGCACGATTGGGCAGCTTGTAAACGCTACACAAGACTGACGCAGCAGAGTATCACTTCCTTCTTCTTACGAAAGTAGATTCTATTCTTCTTTTTACAATGTAAATAATGTAGATAAACGTAAATAATATGTGTGTTTTGCGAATTTATTCTCTAAATATGTGTGTCCAATACCATTCTTGTAATAATAAAAGTGAATTTCTGTAAGTATATGTATCATTTTCCTGAATTTTAGTCACTCTTTGGTTAATCCAGATTTTCAGTAATCCAGATCAGCTCTGGTCCCAATCAGTCCGGATTGTCGAGGTTATACTCTAATAAAGATAAAATTAATATAATTTGTAATAAAGATATTTGTCTATTGTATAAATTTAATTTTTGGGGCAATCCAGTACCGATAATTTTTTTTTTCAATTCAAATTAGATAAATAAACAAAAATTATTGAATAAACTTGTTTTAGTTCAAAACTATACTTGAATTAGAATGTTTTTTTTCATCGCTCTCTTGAGAGAGGGGCATCATTCTGCACAATGATTCTTCTCGATAGAGAATGTCTTCGACCTCCATCTACATCTGGTCCTTGTACAAGCAGAGAGGTTAGGGACTGCAAATTTATTGTTTTTTGTTTTTGTTTTTGTTTTTTTTTTTAAGGCAATTCAAATTCTGAATCAAATATATTTTATTCACGTGCATTGATACGATGGATCATCACTACCTGCAGCTTCTTTAGAGAGTCGCTTATGTTTTGAAAGAAGTCAGATTTGGTTCTCCAGCGTTCATTATTCCAAGTAAAGGAATAAGATTACTGAGTCTGATGTTTGTGTTGTTGTCTAGGAATATATGAAATGAAATGAAAAATGACTTTATTTTTAAGGTAAGGTTAGGACTAGACAGTCCTCGCTACCATCTAACCTTAAAATAATATATCATGTTTTAGCAATGGACGATGCTGTTGTTCGAGTGCAGTTTTGATTTTATGTACATGAGCAATCCTCTAATTGAGAGTAGGAGTTTAATTCTGGGATCATTGGTGAGCCTGTTCATTGTGGGTCCCTTCTAATTAAGCGAGCTGTGTTATGTGAGTGTGTTGCCATTGTCGTTCAGGTTATAGAAATTCCATGCAACAAATATACTGATCATAGGATATGAGACCTGGTAATTGAAGTAGATAAAAAGAATGAATACAAAACAGTTACAGACAATTCGGGCCAGTGCCACTACCATCACTGTGTGTATGTGATACAAACCAAACTGTACACCAACACTGAGTTGTGTCGTATCTTTGTGGAATATGAGGACAATTCAGTTATCCATTTACCTTCAGGTCGTTGATAGATGCCATAGTGAGCTCGCTGATTTGCTTAACATCACCAACGCACCAAACACAAACTTTTGTGAGTTGAACAACATAGTCTATGACATTATATGTATTAAGATCTGTTTATTTGTTTGGCATATGTGTATTATGATCTATAATCTATATGATTGTTAAATTAGCTGTAGTTGGTTAATGCCAACAAGTTTCCACAATCAATCGATTGTGTTTTGTCAGATGAATAAACAAAAATTATCGAGAAAGTTGTTTTGGTTGTATAGTTTTTATATTATTGTACCTGAATTAAAATCAATATATTTTAGGGCCCTCAAGAAAAACCTGTTACAAGAGACACATCATGTGGCACAAGAGCAAGAAGTCAGTCTCCTTGTAACATGCTGGATGAATTAAGTCCTCCACTTCCACCTCAGCCTGGATTATCTCGATCGCCCGTAGATGTTAGTGATTGTAATTCACTAGATTTTATTATTACTACTAGCCGACAGATCTTTCTTTGCTTTGGGGTGGTTCTCTAACCTTGCTTACCCTTCCCTCTGTGGTTCTTTCTAAACCATCACATAAATATAAAAGCTCAGCCTTCTGCCGTTCTCCCATTTATTGTCTAGAAAACCCTATTAGTCACTTGAAAATGAAAAGTAGAGTAGAATTCAATCATTTCAGAGAGTAGAAATTACCTTAAACATTTCACAATAAAAACCAAATTAGCCAAGTTTTTGGGTAATGTTTAAGTTTTTTGTACTAGCTGTTTGAAATATTTCTTCAAATTAAATTACTGTCGATGTTACACTTATTGGAAGAGAAACGTTGAAGGACTGTTTCATGAAAAATAAAATTAAAGAAGAGTGGGTCAGCTATGAATGTGAGTAGCTTAAAAAGTCTAGTGAGTGTCATAAAATTTACAGATAAAGAAAGCTAGAGCAATACGAAAATTTGTGCATCCTTTTTGAGAAGTATGGCCCCTTGAGGCTGGATGAAGTCTCAGAAGAAACAGATTGCATTTTGTAGAATATGAAGATTATAATTTTGTAGAATGTTTTGGTACAAATTTGGTTTTATAAGATTCACTTTCAATAAATCAGTAAAAATAACTTTATTCATATCACTACAAATACAAATTTTTCTTGTCAATGGTGTTATAGTTACCAGTATATTAGATAACAAATTTACTAAAATAAAAACCCTTAACTAAAATATTCACTTAAGTTGTAGTGAGGCTTATTGACTAGGTAAGTTTTCACATATTTTAAACTTTAAGAAGTCTATGATAGTTTTTAATTTCATTTTGCAAATGGTTAAAACATTTAATTTCACAATTTGAAGGTTTACTTTAAAATAAGGTGACTCTGTGATTAGAAAATAAACAAAAATATTTCGATTGTGTATTATAATATGATGATTGCCTAATTTTGGTAATGCAGATGCATTTTTATGTATTTGCAGAAATGTTTTAAATATATATAAACTGTAAACAATCATAATACCTATTTCTTTAAAATGATTTCTATAGAATCATGCCAATTTAATCTGCAAATTGCTATTATTTATTCTTTTTGAAACAATAAAATATCATGAAGGCTTTAGCAGTAGTTGCCCCATAAATTATCAATCCAAATGATAAATGTGAATGCACAAAAGAGTAATATAACTTTGTATTTTAACGTTCTCTCATTACAAAAGTTTAACATTCTTATTAAAGCAAGTATGCCTAATAACATCTTTTAAGATACATATTTTTTTAGGATAGACCGATCTCATTTTTAATCTTACTCTACCCATTCTCTATGCATATCTGTGCGGGGAACTTGATCAGAAAGAGTAAGAGGGAAAACCAGAGCAATACAAAGTGAATAAAAAAAAAAAAATGTTCAACCACACTTATCACTAACCCAAGTACAAAGTCCTGACACCTTGACCATTTGGCCACTGGCTCTTTCAACATGGGTATCCCAGGAAAGGGATTTGTCAATATATAAGTCCATTTGTCAATATATGATAGGTCCTCTTAATACTAACATGGTGCCCACTCAATGGTTTGCATCAATGTGGACACTACTATAGTAGTCAGAGTGTCCATGTTGGGTGGTAGTCAGTATCTGGGTGTTTTGTAGGGGAAGGAACTGAGTATCAGGCCTGTCAATTAGCTGAAAATCAGACTAATACTACGTGGTTCAGGTTCCACATAAAGTTATAGGTTACTTAGTTGCAATGGCTAATTGGGCTATTGACCCTTAGGCTGTTTTGGAACGATATATCATTTTGCATATTTTCACTGAAAGTTGTGTTACAGTGATATCGTGCTGTGTGTTTCTGCTGAAAAGAGTTTTGCTGCAATATATTGTTGTTCCATTATAGTTTTGCTGCAGTGCTATTTCTTTTCGTAAAAACTTAAGATTAAACATGACATTTTAAAAAATTAGGCCTTATTTATGAAAAAAGTATCAATGGAAATATTTGTTCACGTTTTATCTTAGTACTTATGAGATACTAAGATAAAACTCACGGTCATAGAACTCACGGTATGCACATTTATGTATATAAAGTGTACAGATTGGCATTGTTTAGTAAATTACACTGTGATTCATAGTCGCTTCATGAAAAAATATCAATTAGAGTGCTCTTTTGTGTTTTTATCTACTACTTATTAGATAAACATATGGACGTAAACCAATTTGGAGTGTGTGCAATCAGTACGTACAGTGTGTACAGGTCAGATGTTTTGGTTTTTTTTATTGTTTATATTGTTTTCATTTGAAGTTATTGTGTGATTATACTTACTGATTGCATTACTATTTAGCTAAATGTGTAAAAGACTTTAAATTAGTAAATTCTTCTTATATGTGACTACACTGCTTGCAATTGCTAGGACGATAGATTCACACTGTCAATTTTCAAAGTGATGCTGAAAGTTTATTTTATCTATTATCCAAATTACTTGAAGCTTTCAGTATATGTAAAATAGTATATGTAAATTTATGACATTATCTGTCAATATAATTGAAAAATAAGAAATAAACGTTTTATTACTGCAAAAAAAAAAAACTTTTTAAAATAATGAAATATATAAAATACAACCAAATTTTATTTCTTTATTTTATGCACTTAAATATGTTCAAGTATGTTTTACTTAAAGATAATTTAATGACGCTAAGAACAAGACTAATTTTAAGAAAATAGTGTGGTTTTTAATAAATTTACAAATTTGTAGGTAAAGCACTGCAAAACGGGTTTAGGTGAACATATTTGGGAATTTCCTGTTGGAACCCTAAACACTTTTGGGAATTTTTAAAATTTTTTGCTGAACAGCTAAAGGGTTAATGAAAAATGACTCTTTCTAAAGGAACAGTAGACCTTAGTAACAATCATTACACTCGTTCATCTACACTTATTTGCCTCTCATATTCGCCCATATCTTTACGATCAGCATTTTAATAAAAAATAATTAATAATAATGATACAAAAGGGCCTCTTGACATATCACACCGTAAAGAATTAAGTTACAACATTTAAAAAATCCATCAAAGATCAAATAATACTACTTCTAACTGAACAAGCTAATGAGTACTAGTATTTCTTTTCGTTTGTTGTATTGATTCTACTTTTGGGTTTTTTAGAGAATGTTATATCTGCAGACTTACAACTATTTAACAACCATTGTCAGTAGATTCAACCAAATGTCAAGGAAAGCAATTCAAGAACTACATACTAACCAGGAACAAAATAAAGTCCTACATGAAACAGAGGTATGATAATGCAATTTTTTTATTTTTTAGTGTTTTTTAAGATTAGTTAAATTGCTAGAGAATTAATGTGTAAAGTCCAGCTTCATTTACAAGACCTCTTTATGTTGGCATTAATATTGAACTGAATAGTGATACTGAAATGTTAATTGTAAACACCTATAATATGTCTTCAGTGCTTGAAACAATCTGTTCAGTTCACTATAGCTGAACTTTTATTTGTCCAATTTATATTGATAGCTATACAATTAACATATAAACAGTAATATTTTAGTTTATGCATGGTAGCTTTGCGTGCCTACCCCATCACTTGCTATCCTTGTGAGGTAAGCTCCGTCTGGGAATTCTGCTTTAGCCTCTTTGTGCAACCCAGCTTGCAGCCTCGCTAGGACACTTTGCTATAGGCCCTATTGTGGAACTCAGCCTGCGGCCTTGTGTGTAAGCTCAGCCTCACCAAGAAACTGTACAGCCCCATTTGTGGATCTTGGCCTGCCGCCTTGTGAGTAAGCTCGGCCTACAGCCTCGCCAAGAAACTGTACAGCCCCATTTGTGGATCTTGTCCTGTGGCCTCGTGAGGCAGCTCGCCTTAAATCCTCACCGGGACAGTTGGACTTAACAGAGTAATTTTGGTTTTTGGGGCAGTGGAGCCCATAAACAGTCTTTTATAAAATTTGGTGGTAGCCTATATTAATAATCAAGAGACAAATGCCTTTGACCTGATACCCTACTTGGGTGTGCTTCAAAAGTGTTAATTTCATTGTTTTTTTTTTTAACAGCTGATGATTAATTAAATAAAATAACTCCATAAGGCTAATATTGAAACTTGAAAGGTCAGTATGGCGGAGCCTTACAGTCGGTTGTGAAAAAAACCACGCCAGAAACCTTCCCAGGAGAGAACTGTACAACTCTCCAAAGATTCATGGCGATCTGATGAGTGGTTTAATAAAGCATAGAGGATAAACACACATACATTCGTTTATATATACAGGGGTGCTGAAAAGTCTCAGAAAGGTGTAATATCTTCTGTACTCATAAACATACAAACACAACACGTGGTACAGTGACATAGGGCATAAAATTGAACTTTTTGATGCAATCAGTAGTTCTTCCCACCTTAGGAGGATGGCACATTAGGAGTCTGTGGAAAATCTTTAATGTAAGCATAGGTCGATTTGCATACTATTTTAAAGGTCTTAATTAGTAGAACATCATGCTGCAAATTAGACCTCAGTAGAACTGAGAACAACCTAGAGAAGTCAGAAAAATGTCAATGTAAGCATTGGTTGACATGCACATCATTCTAAAGGGATGGTCAAGCAAATAAGAATGCCGCAAACCACATTTCAAAAGCTTTATCAGTTACAAAATGGTGGCGGTTTACAATCTCTGATATCCAACCATTTTGTAATAAATAAATCCTTTGAAGTGCAGTTTGCGACATTCTCCTTCGCTTGACCAGCTACTTAAAATTATGTGCATATCAACCTAGGCTTATATTGAAAATTTTCAACTGACTCCTTGTGGACCATTCCCATATAAGAATAGCAGGACACTGAATACATCTTAAAGTAAGTGTTTGTGCACAGTAATCATTTGTGAAGTTTTATAGCTTTATCTCATATCGTTACAATAAAATTAAGCCATTCTTGAACTTACACATAAGATCAATATTGAAATTTTGTAGTGTCGCCATTTTGTTTAGGATTAATCTTTTGATGTAAAGTAGGTCTAATTTACGCATGATTTTCTACTAATTAAGATGTATAAAATGGTATGTACATGGACCTATGCTTACATTTAAGATTTTCTACTGACTCCCTATGTGCCATCCCCCTGAGATGGTAAAAGAATGCAATGATTGCATCAAAAAGTTCAATTTTATGCTCTATGTCACTTTTTGTTTGTATCTTTATGAGTACAGAAGATATTAGACTGCTCTAAGACTTTTCAGCACCCCTGTATATATAGATTATATGTTTGACATCAGGGGAAGTGAACTGAGTTCTTAAATATGTAAAACTTTACTCAGCATAAGTTTAATACAATTACAGTACAAGAAAATACAAATATTATGGTGATGTCATGGTCATCCCACCCACTCTATGAACACAACCCAGTGTGCCTGACCACCCTCTCTATGAGCGCAACTAACTGTGCCCAACCACCCTCCCTCTGAGATCAACACGTTGTGCCCTTCTGTTTTCCTTATGTAAGCAATGTATTGTGCCCATCCCCCCTGTCTATAAGCACAACTTGCTGTGCCCAACCACCCTCCCTCTGAGTTCAACTCATTGTGCCCTTCTGCTTTCCTTACATAAACGACATATTGTGCCCATCCCCCCTCTCTACGAGCACAACTTGCTGTGCCCAACTTCCCTTCCTCTGAGTTCAGCACATGGTGCCCGGCTGCTTTCCTTATGTACACGATGTATTATGCCCATCCCAACCTCTACGAGCACAACTTACTGTGCCCAATCAACCTCCCTCTGAGTTCAAGTCATTGTGTCCTTCTGCTTTCCTTACGTAAACGACATATTGTGCCCATCCCCCCTCTCTACAAGCAAAACTTACTGTGCCCAACCTCCCTCCCTCTGAGTTCAACACATTGTGCCCTCCTGCTTCCCTTATGTACACAACGTATTGTGCCCATCCCCCCCCTCTACGAGCACAACTTACTGTGCCCAATCACCCTCCCTCTGAGTTAAACTCATTGACCCCTTCTGCTTTCCTTATTTACACAATGTATTGCGCCCATCCCCTTCCTCTACGAACACAACTCACTGTGCCCAACCGCCCTCCCTCTGAGTTTCTTCACATTGTGCCTTCCCTATGTACACGTCATTTTGTGCCCAACCAGCCTCCCTTTATCTCAATATTGTACCCTCCTACTCTCCATACAGACAGGAATCATTGTGCCTAACTGCCCTCCTATGGACATGACTCAGTTAGCTTAAATAAGACCAATAAATATGTGGTTCATGTTCTACATTAAGCATTTGGTTCATTAGTTGCCCTGGCTATTAAGCTATTAATAAATTGCCCTTTATATTGGTTGTGTAAGTTGAATATTTTTTCTATTTCATAATTTGCTTTGTGTATTGTTGAATATTTTCCTGTTTTGTATTTCATATTGTGCTTTATATTTTGCAAAATTGTTTTAAGTGTGATAGTTTTTAAGAACACTCAACATTCTCAACAGTGAACCGTAGTTTTTTTTAACTATGTAGTTTTTAGTGTTTTCTGGGGAAGAAAAAATGTAGTTTTAAATGTAGGCCAAGGTAGTAAGTAACACTTGAACCAATATTGTCTACCAATCATGAACAATCTCAGGGCTGGTTTAAGGGATAAGCAAAGTATGTGGCCGCGTGGGGCACCGCCTAAAGGCTCAGCATTAAATTAGGAGACTAGGGTTTGAACGTTGACTCACTCTGTCAAATTTATACTGTAGTAGTAAGTTTATATCGCAAAGTAGAACCCCCGTGAGCGTACATATACTCCACCACTCAAGATACTGTTATCTCCAAATTTACATGAAACCTTACAAACAGCTCTACTCCCCCCCCCCCCCACTAGTGGCTGAAAAAAAGCGACTGGTATTAGTTACCTCATGCACCGTGGAGTAACGCAGCGTTAGTGATTTTCCTGTTGTAAATAATGCTAGACAATATGTCTGCTACTGTTTATTCAATCACAAATTCAAGATGTCCATTAAAATCTATGAAACCCTACTCAAGAAGAGACTCAGTCATTCAACATTCAGTACTTAATGGGCAACAGTAGAATAGAATAGAATAAATTTAGTAGTTAGTATAGAATAAGTAGTTTGCCAACAGGAATTATCTTTAATTCAACAACTATAATCATGTTTGGCTTACTTAATGATTACAAAGTTTGCTTTTATGTTACGCATATTTTATATCAGATTAGTTAGTTTAAACCATTTCTTCTGAAGTTTTATAAAAGGTGACTTTGTCTAAAAAAAAACATTTTTACTGAGTGTTTTAAGAGATCCAGAACTTATGTTACCCACCCACACCTACATGTACACTGGTACTGACCCACTTGACCGCCCATACACATACGGTGGTATTAAATTTAATTGAATACCACCGTATGTATTTAATATATCATTTTAACATTAAAATGATAGTTTAAAATGTTTTAAAAAATTTTTCATTTGTTACCAAACTTGCTTTGAATAATAATTATTGAGCTGGGAAAGTGACACAATCATTTTATAATAATATGTAAACATAAACAACATGGCACATTATATTCACAGTGCAGTGTTTATAAATATAAGTAGTCTATTTATTGGCCTGCATTGTTTATTTATTAATCAATGGTTATTGGACATTCAGTTGTACTACAGGGTTTTCAGACCACCCGTGCAGTATCTATTGCAGCCAAACAAACTGCATAGTTTGTTTCAACTGAAACCCCCATCAAATTCAGTAAAAATATTGTTAACCTGGAAATCCCCAAAAGGCATGGAGGGGGGGTAGTTCTTGGGACATTTTCAAATAGGAACACAGGTCATGTTACACCTCATTTTTAAGGTCTTTAAAGCCTTATTATTTTTATAAAAATATATTCAAATTATGCATATCCCTAGGGACAGGGTCCAAAATTTAAAAAAAGTTTGGTTTTTAAAGTTGACAATACTGCAACTCCTCTGTACATTACAAAGGTTTACATTTTCTATACAATACTACCAGAGGCTTGTACTTTCAATAAAAATAAGATTGTATACTTATCTTCAAAATTGCAAAAATCGTTAATATTTTAAAATATAAAAATATATCTAAGTAAAAAGTTTTAAATATAACCCTATGCCATTTAGTATATCAAATGAAAGGTTGTTAAAAATCAAATAAATTTTGTATGTAAAGTTTTGTCATATCTCTGTCGGTTTTTAAATTTCGGACGAAAACCCATTTTTATTATGAAAAGCAGGTGAGATAAAAATTTTTTACATTAAATTATGTCTATTCTGCATTGAAAAGAAGGTGTTACAAAATTTTACATTTTTTTGTATTTACAGTTTTGCAATCAATCCTATAAATTAAAACAATCAATATTCCACTCACTTTCTGAACTTATTATTACTTTTTGATGATTTTGACTGTACAATTTTGATGAATTCTTTTCATTAAAAATATAATTTGATTTCCAAGTTGTAACGAAGCTAGATTTTTGAAAATCTCATAGGTTTTGACCCTGCACGGCATCAAACGTCAAAGTTGCAATGTTATATTGACGGAGATTGATTTTAATTGACCAGCTGGGGACATAAACAAATGTTAAATGGTTCAAAATAGTTTGTTAGGTTAACCATAGAGTGCAGCACAGTATTGCACGTCTAAAATATCAACTTATCAGCAGAAAATCTTAAAATAATCGGGTCATTTCGTTCACAAAGATTTCAAGACAACCACTAGAATGATATATTTCTACTATTCTTTATTTTATATGAAGGTAAATAAGTGTTGAAGGAAATAACGGAGCTAGAATTTTAATATGATTAATAGTAGAATTTGTTTTCAAATTTGATTTCAATTTTGAAATGTATACAGTCGAAGCGAGTAATAGATAAGCTAATATTTTTAATTAGCTTAACATCTGTTAAAAGACAGCTATTATAGTATAGGTAATCTGAACATGTTTACAAATAAAATATTTGGTTAGGTGAATGTTTCGATCAAAGTCGAATGGCTCAATGAAATTTTGAAATGTATTTTTAGTTTAGACCTATATAATAATGTAGAGATATGACATAAATCACAACAGCAGTTAGTGTCGAAGTGCGAGAATTATTTATAATATGTTTTTGTATTTATTAAAAACAATTGAAAGTGGATGGTAATAGCAAACATGACATTAATAGTGAATTGTTAAGGGTGTTAAAAATTTGTTTAGTAATGTCCGAATATGTTATTAGAATTGACGCAGACGGCAATTGTTTTTTTTTTTAAGCGATTTCATTTGTGCTTATAACATGCAAAGTAAACATCTTGAACTAAGACAAAGAGTGGTAAATAGTGACTCTCAAGACTTCTGATTAATTTCATCCAAAACACTACAATAAAGTGATTTGTGACATTATTATAATGAAAATGCCCCTAGCAGGCAACAGAAATAAGTTGCAGATGATTTTCGTTGTTATTAAATTAAAAATTAATTTTAAACTTAAGTAGTGCCCTATAAACTAGAATTTTTGTAAATTCTAGGTTGGTAGAATTGTTAAAGGTGCTGGAATTATCCAAGAAAAAAACGAGTTTGCTATTGTGTGTCAGTCACTTTCCAATCGTTTTTACTTTGCAATCAAATGAGAGGACAAAATTTTGAGCATCCTTTGTAACGTGAAAATAAATTTAATTTATAGTCTAATTACTTTTATTTTACATGTTTTAGGTCTACAACCTGCCTTGCATCAGAAATAAATTTTACAAGAATTCTAGTTTTCATTAAAATTAATTTTTAATTTAATAATAACATACAACTTTTTTCTGTTGACTGCTAGGAGCATTTTCCTTACAATAATGTCACAAATCACTTTATTGTAGTGTTTTGGATGAAAATAATCAGAATAGATCGCTGATGTATTGTTGTGGTTGACTCGCGCAGCACGACACCATGGCTGTACACATCACCCGTAAATGATGAAATACAAAAATACTAAAATCTCGGTTGTTTGTTATTCAATTTTATACAACACTAGCTGTACCCGCCCGCTTCGCCGGTCATAATATTGAGTTTGATTTAGAACCTAATAGCTGAAAGAATTCGAGCATTTTTGCTTCTTCTACCAATATTAGATTTTTTATGAGGCATGTCATAAAAAGTAAACTGCAAAACAAATAATTATTTATTTTTTATTTTCACATTTTACCACATATTTTAATAACCGAGGAAAAAAGGTTAACACCAAATACAGATCACCTGATGAAGTAAAAGTAGTGTGTGCTACACTCTCAAGGTGAAATGTAGAACTACAATAAATCAAAACATATACAGTACTGTTGTTGTGAGAACTTCAATCTGCTTATGGCATGTGAAACTACATTAAACCACACAGTCATATGTTTTTTGTAAAAAATTCAGATTCTCCATTTGAATAACATGGGATCTTTAGGAGCCTGTGGGGCGGGACCCTGTGGACGGATCTGCATCAAACTTCACAGAAACCATCTCGGGTGTATACAGGACAAAATCCTAAAGTTTCATGGCGATCGGTTGGATAGTTTGGCAGCGCATAAACTTCAAACATATATATATATATCTATATTTATAAAAGAGGATGTTTGTATATATATAAATATATATGTTTGAAGTTTATGCGCTGCCAAACCATACAACCAATCGCCATGAAACTTTAGGATGTTGTCCTGTATACTCCCGAGATGGTTTCTGTGAAGTTTGATGCAGATCCGTCCACAGGTTCCCGCCCCACGGGCTCCTCAAGATCCCATGTTATTCAAATGGAGAATCTGAATTGTTTACAAAAAATATATGACTGTGTGGTTTAATGTAGTTTCACATGCCATAAGCAGATTGAAGTTCTCACAACAACAGTACCCGGTACTGTATATGTTTTGATTTATTGTAGTTCTACATTTCACCTTGAGAGTGTAGCACACACTACTTTTACTTGATCAAGTGATCTGTATTTGGTGTTAACCTTTTTTCCTCGGTAATTAAAACATGTGGTGAAACGTGAAAATAAAAAATAAATAATTATTTGTTTTGCAGTTTACTTTTTATGACATGCCTCCTAAAAAATCTAATATTGGTAGAAGAAGCAAAAATGCTCGAATTCTTTCAGCTATTAGGTTCTAAATCAAACTCAATATTATGACCGGCGAAGCGGGCGGGTACAGCTAGTATATATATATATATCTATATTTATAAAAGAGGATGTTTGTATATATATATATATATATATATATATATATATATATATATGTTTGAAGTTTATGCGCTGCCAAACCAACCAACCGATCGCCACGAAACTTTAGGATGTTGTCCTGTATACTCCCGAGATGGTTTCTACGAAGTTTGATGCAGATCCGTCCACAGGGTCCCGCCCCACGGGCTCCTAAAGATCCCATGTTATTCAAATGGAGAATCTGAATTGTTTACAAAAAACATATGACTGTGTGGTTTAATGTAGTTTCACATGCCATAAGCAGATTGAAGTTCTCACAACAACAGTACCGTATATGTTTTGATTTATTGTAGTTCTACATTTCACCTTGAGAGTGTAGCACACACTACTTTTACTTGATCAGGTGATCTGTATTTGGTGTTAACCTTTTTTCCTCGGTAATTAAAACATGTGGTGAAACGAGAAAATAAAAAATAAATAATTATTTGTTTTGCAGTTTACTTTTTATGACATGCCTCCTAAAAAGGTATTTTTTTATATAGTTCATAGAATACTGCTTAAGAGTCCTGGTAAGGTCGTAGATTGATCTTCCTCACGAGGCGACATGCCAAGATCCAAAAATGGGAATGTAGTAGAGTGTCTTGGTGAGGCCGCAGGCCGAGCATACCTCACGAGCGTAGCGAGTGACGACGGGGTTGGCACGTGAAGCGTGCAGGGGTGCCCCCTAGTATATATATATATATATAAACATTCTCTTTTATAAATATAGATTACATTTTTTGGATTGCAAATAAAATTTGTAGAAAAAAGTATTATTGTATTTTCTTTGAATTCCTAACCTTTTAAAAGTTATTAAGGATCTAAAATTTCAAAGTGCCACCATTTTGAAAACATTTTTAAAATTTTTTTTATTTTTTTACTTTAGTAAGAAAATGGTTTTATTAATTTGTATACCAAATTCAAACTATATAGATTAAACTGTTTTAAAGATAAAAATTAATTTGTAAAAAATACAAAATGGCAGTTGTATGGCTACCGGAGGTGATTTGGAATTTTTAAATAGGGTCTTGTTTTTGACCCACAGTCAATACCTGAGAAGATCCTCAGAGTTCAGGGATACCCTGTATATGAGAATACTATCACTTTAGAAGATTGTAGAGTAAACTTCTCAAAGGTTGCCATTCTTTCACCTAAAAATGAACATTGAAATGAAATAAACACTAAAATGATCGATTTACTCCCCAGAGAATACAAGGAATATCTCAGTGTAAATAATATGATTAGTGAAGATATAGGTGAGATAGTGCAGTTTCCCTCAGAGTGTTTTGACAGTTTAGATTTAAGTGGTCTTCCCCCAAATAGTTTAAAACTTAAAAGATGGGCCATCGTAATTTTATTGCGAAATTTTAATGCTATTCTAAAAGTGGTCTACTAAAAGTGGGTCAAGACTTATCGTTACAAATATCTATGAAAAATTGTTACATTTAAAAATAATAACTGGACAACACGTAGGAAATAATGGTTTGTTGCCAAGAGTGGATTTATCTGCTTCAGATAATTCATTGCCATTCCTGTGTTGGAGACGACAGTTTCTTATTCGCCTGGCATTTTATATTACTATCAATAAAGTTCAAGGGCAAACTTTAGAAAGGGTTGGGCTTTGCCTACTTTAGCCATAGCCAGCTATATGTAGCCCTGTCTAGAGCTAGAAATTTCAAAGACATTAAGGTGCAAATCTATCCTAAAACAAATAGAACTGTAAATGTAAACAGATTTTATAACTTTAAACAAGTTAATGTTCATGCTTTTAATAATAAATGCATTTGTATTGCTGTCAGTTTTAATACCCATTTGTATTTATTATGTGTTTTAGCCGTAAAATTTTGTGGGGCAGCGGCTAGTTATATATAATATATGGCATTATAAAATATATATACTGTATATAATCTATCTAGTTTTCAAATGACAAGTGAAAAACTAGTTTTTTACTTTTTCTTAGTTTTACATCTGTATTTTAGTTGTTCCTTGTTGTTAGTGTTTTCTAAGTTTTGCCCTTAATTACAAGTAAATAAATTATATAATTTCTTGTAAGCTAACTTATGTTGTATTTATGAATTTTGTACAGTTGTTTAGCTTTGATTTTTTTATATATAATTGGGCTTTAAGATCTAGAAATATTACATTTAATATATAAGTTAACCCGGATATTTGAGTCTCAATCCTTATTCATTAAGTATTTCTATTTATTTTACTTGTATATTTGTATCCAGAGAGAATGCCTGCCTCCTACCTCTGAGTTTTTCATGAGGGGATGGCAATGTTGTTCGCTTACACTAAAAAATGTCTACAACCGGCCCTGAACAATCCAATGCTAACAAATAACTTTTAAACAATAATATATATTTATTGTATGATTTTTTTATTAGCTACTTTTTTTGTAATAAAGGCTGTGATATGTATTTGGATAAAGATCAAAAGTCATATTGTTTAGTAATAAGAATGAACATCTAAAGTCACAAAGCTAAGTCCAATCCATTGAGCCATTTGAGACCTACTTCACTGAATCCATTCATGCTGCCTAATCCCTCTCCGTAAAAGAGCACAGGGGACACTCTGTAACTATGTGATCCATTGTTTGGACATACTGCCCATAGTCACATGACTGATTCAGCATGGCGACTCACTCATAAACATATAGTGGTATTGACCCACCCACATACCCATACACATATAGTGGTACCCATACACATACAGTGGTATTGACCCACCCACATACCCATACACATATAGTGGTACCCATACACATACAGTGGTATTGACCCACCCACATACCCATACACATATAGTGGTACCCATACACATACAGTGGTATTGACCCACCCGCCTACCCATACACATATAGTGGTACCCATACACATACAGTGGTATTGACCCACCCGCCTACCCATACACATATAGTGGTACCCATACACATACAGTGGTATTGACCCACCCACCTCCCCATACACATATAGTGGTACCCATACACATACAGTGGTATTAATCAATCCTCCTCAATCAATTAAATCAATCCTCATTTAAACTTTCAGTACTTACGTCTGCCGATGCCAGTTTTGAATCATTTAAACAGTGTCCATTCCCTATGAGGGAGGTTCATCCTACCTACAGGTATTGACAGATCATTAATAAGGAACTTATTTTATCAATTAAATATGTTTCTCACTATGGCCCAGTTAGTATTGGGTGAGAAATTTGATCTGCTCAACTGTAAAGCAGTAGGTAGAGGTGAGTTTTGAGATTTCTCTAATACTGTTCTGATGTGGGAGATCAGTGTAATGGGTAAGAGCGGGGCATACAAGATCTTATTAAATTCTTTAAGTAGTGCCTCCTGTTGTCTTGTCTCTGGAGGAGCTATATTGCATAGCACCGGGAGCCAAGGAAATGAAGTTGCCATGAGAGTATTAGTTGTATAACTAATAGCTCTCCTGACCCTATTAAGTTGGACATCAATTATTGCTTTAGTGTGTACACTATTTAGCCATATGGGAGCACTGTATTCAGCAGCTAAATAGACAAGTGACAAAGCAGTAGTACACAGGGTGTATGCATTGGCTCCCCAAGTTGTTCCAGCAATATGATGTAATACATTTTCTCCGGTTTTAATTTTAGCTGCTGTTTTTTGAATATGGCTTTTAAACGTCATCAATCAATCTAACGTTACTCCCAGGTATTTTGGATGATCATTATGATGAAGTTTTACACCATTTAGAAAGATGTTCGATTTTCAATTAGACTGATTGTTACTTAAGTGGAAGCAGGCTATTTCAGTTTTTGATGGGGTACAATTTAGCTTCCAGGTTGTAAAATATTCTTCAATCATCATATAAATTCTTAAATTCGATCATAGTTTAAACATAAATTTGATCACATAAATAAACAAACCTAAGATAATTCCTCTGATTTTATTTGTAATCATGCTGAAAAGAACGCAGTGGGCATTCATTTACAATTATGCATGCTTTGAACTTCGTCTCCCCAATCACATGACTGATCATTTGCTATTCCCCACTTAAATTTCTAGTATTTGCATCTTCCCACCCCTGTGCGAAAGTGACTCAACATAATCAGTTCCTTATGAGGAAGTTTCATTCCACTGATGACGGCCATAGGATTGTTTTGATTCTCAAATACATCCCAAGTTAACCCCCAGTTGGTTTTTGGCGAAAATTTGTTTCAGAATAACTGGGAAGCTAGTCAAAGAGGTGAATTCTTTTAGGTTTAAGTTATCTTGCATATTGTGGGATGTCTAGCAAAATTGGGATTCTCAGAGTAGATAGGATCTTTTTAAACTCTCTGTGAAGTACCTCTCTGCATCTTATATATGGAAGAGCTATGGTAGAGGGGTTGCAATGAGGGAGCTACTGATAGCCCTCATCGACCTAATTAGTCTATATCAACCTTTCATACATGTGTATTGTTAAGCCACATGGGAGTACAATTTCAGCAGTGGAGTAAACCAGTGACAAAGCAGTAGTACACAAGACTTGTGCGTTGGCTCCCCACAATGATCCAGCAAGTTTCTGCACAACGTTCGTTCTGGTTTCACTTTAGCGGCTGTTTTCTGTAGATGACTTTTAAAACAAAGAGATTGATCTAAACTAACTCCCAAGTACTGTAGAAGCTCATTATTTTTCAGCCTAACACCATGCAAAATGATATTCAACTTCTGTTACTCTTTACTCAGGTGAAAGCAGGTTACTTCTGTCTTTGTTGGATTGGGCTTGAGCTTCCAGGTTCTAAAATATCTATTGAGTGCAGCTAGGTAAACTGTGAGTGTTCATTCTGTGTTTGATGTTTCTTCATATTGAGTTGTGAGAGCAATATCATCTACATACGAAATATGAATTTTCTGAACTGTTAGTGGGAATGTTGGCAGTGTATATATCGAATAAAAGAGGAGCAAGAACAGATCCTTGTGGTAGTCCATAATTTAGGTGTCTAAAAGAACTTTCTCTGCGACTCACACACATTTTGACCTGTTGTTGAGGTTGGACTTCAGAAATCAATGACACGGAATCAAGCCCTAAAATTTAAGTAACAGGTCTTTTCTCCAGACTGTGTCACAGACTGATAAAAATCTACAAATTCTGCTGATGTTTTATTTATCTTTTCAAACACATTTTCAATGAAAAATGTCAAGAAAAGGATTACAACAATTTTGACCAGGTATAAAACTAGCTTGTACAACAGGGATGCTGTCATTAAGAATAGGTGATATTATGTTGTAATATAGCCTTTCCAGCATTTCAGAATTGATATAGCAGACACTAAAAATAGCTATAGGGTAATAGCTTTTATCATATTGTGGTTCTTTGCCTGGCTTCAAAACAGCTATTATTTTAGATCTTAGCTTAAAAAAGCTTTGGGCATCGCAGAAATAGCACTGGGCTACAACCAAGTGTTATGGACATAGCAAAACGCTTTGTCGGCTTATCTAAGTCAACCTTACAACCTTCTGACAATTAGGTTGTATGCAATCTGAATAAAATCAAGAGAAGCTCACAGGTACAGTTAGAAGTTCCTAGGTCATTTACTCTCCAAGAGTTAAATGAAGTGGTCACGGCTCTGCCAGTTGGGACGGTTGCTGGAATGGATGATATACTCCCGGAATTTCTAAAACGTACTGGTACAAAAGTAAAACTGGTGGAGATAAACAGAAAGTCTAAGTCACTTGTTTGGTATTTGCTGATGACTTATTATACTGACAGATAATGGATGAGTAAAATAGGTAAACACATGTACAGAGGATTAAAAAAGTCATACAATTTGAGTGTCTGGGGAGGTTATGTAAATGCACATAATCAGTTTAGCAACTTCAAAATTGCTTTTAAATAAATTGTTTTAAAAATGTAGAAGAGGGTTGGTTGCAGAGTCCTATCTTTACTGAAAATCGAGAGCTTAAGAACTTGTTTACTCTGACTCCTTGCTTTGGAATAAACTTTTAAACTAATTTAAAACTATTCCACTCAACTCCTTCAGATCACATCAGCTCTAAAAATACTATGGATTACAGAGTCAAAAATTGTTTTATATCAACAAAAATACCCGCAGCCTTTTTAATATTGTTTGAATTTTTATAAATCTAGTTTGAGATATTTAAGGTGTTTTTTTTAATGTACTAATTTGTACAACAAAACTCTTGTGTTTTAGACTGCAGTCCCGATTAAGAGACCCGAAGAAAAAGATAAAGCAAAAAAACCTGAAGAAAAAGATAAAGAAAAAAAACCTGAAGGTAAAGAAAAAAAAACTAAAGATAAAGGAAAAAATCCTGAAGGAAAAGATAAAGAAAAATCTGTATACAGAGATATATATTCACAATCTGAACATTCAAAATCTGAAGACGGTCTTGGTAAATTGTTATTTATTTTATATTGTTAGCCAGTTGCATTCATTTATGTTAGTATGGTAACACATGATTGATGTAGACATTCTAAAATCTTGCGTGTCCATTAAAATATAAAGCAGTTAAAAATTAGATAAACTAATTCATATATAAATGTACAATATCTAACAATTTTAACAGAAAAGCAATGAATAAAAATAGAAATTACTCTCCGTAGAATTTTCTATCAGAAAAATTAACATGGGCCGTTTTTTAAAAAAGTAAAAATTATTTCAAACTTGAATGTTTTTAAATGTTTTTCAAAACTGAAAATGAATCTAAAAAAGTTTCTAAAAACAGTAGAGCCCGCTGTTCCAAACCCCGCTACACCAAAAATCCGCCTATTCCAAACATAATTTGTCAGTAAAAAACAGGACAAATTATGAAGAGATTTAATTTTTGGTAAATAACGATCATTTACAAAGTAGATTTAAATATAAATTTAAATGTTTACTACAGTTCAAAAGTACAAAAGGTTATTTCTTGTATAACTTTATGTTTATAAATAAGTATTAGTTAAAAACAGAGCCAAGTATAATTAAAAAGACAAAAATGAAAGTGGAATGAAACCTGGTTACTTACAGTTCATATCATCTGCATTTAAATAAATCTGAAGAATAAGCTTTAATCATTTATATGAACACACAAAATAACTAAATGAGTAATATTGCACACTTAGGAAGTAGAGCCAGTGTTTTTTTTTCTGACGAAAATCACTAAGTCTGCTTGAAGATGCAACGTTCCGCCATTGCCGCATGAACATAACGTCTCTTGGTGTTGATGAAGCGTGTTGTCTGATGTAGCGTAAGGCGAAGTCGAGAGCATTTGCCACTTTTGCATGAGTTATGATGTCAGTTTGAGCATTCACGTCTTCTTCTTCATCACTTTTGTCAGAATCAATCTCAGCTTGTGAGCTCCTGCACCATTGCTATGAAATCTTCATCTCTGTAATCCTGGTGACCATTGTCAACAGATTGTCATTGTACTAATCTGTGAAGTCAGATTGATCAGTACTAAACTGTATCAAGTTGAACTAAAGTACAAAAAATTAATATTCAATTCATTGTTAGATTTCCCATTATATTAACCCCTCCTAGATTGTTTATAAAGCTAACAAATAATTAATGGTATTTTCTCCTTGAAATATCAATACAGAAATTTGTGATTCGACAAAAAATTAACAGAATCCTAAATGAATCATCACTTGTTACGAATCCAGATTCAGTATAGATATATGGCATTAGAACAAACAGATAACAAGTCTGGTTCACTTGTTATATAACGAAATAGATTATACAAATAATACACAAACTGCGTAGTAATCGTAACGATTATAAACTGTATAAAGGTTCAAAAACCTAACTGTAATAAATTGACAGACAAGCATTCAAAGTTTTTAAAACTGAATTTAATCATATTTGAACAAACTAACTACAATAAATTAAACAGACAAGCAATCAAGTCTTTAAAACTCAATTTATTAATGTTTTAACAACCTAACTATAATAAATTTACAGACAAGCATTCAAAGTTTTTAAAACTGAATTTAATCATATTTTAACAAACTAACTACAATAAATTAAACAGACAAGCAAAGTCTTTAACCCTAGAAGTGGCAGTTACATTTTTCTGTGGTGGAGGGCCTTTTTCAGGCACTTTGCAAGGGTATTTTTTAAAAAGCATAAAAAATTCAAATATAATAATGAAATAATTTTACAACCATCATATTCCCTTAATCCCATATAATATTGATGTATAACAAGTAAAAATCTAATATTAAAAAAAACTGTTACTGATGTTCAAAATATTTTTTTGTTGTTTCAATTTTGAAATTGGGGGAACCATGCTGTAAACTCCTAAAAATAATAAAGTGACACAAATTCGAAGAAAGCCAAAAGTTTCAAATGTTGTCTAGTTTTCAAAAATATAACATTTATTGTTATTAAAATCACAAATATAGCCTACACCATCATAAATCCTCGAGAGTGTAAAAATTGCAAATTTCAGACTGTTGCACAAGTAGCACTAAAAATGTTATAAATCAATATGTAAAATTGATAAAACTAATGTTATGTATAATAAAATATTCTGCAAAATATGAAAAACATGAACATGTTTTTGAGCTAAGGAGAATATGTACAATAAATAAAAAATGTTGTCTATGTTACTAGGTACCTATCACGATAGTTGAACATTTTAACACTCTCACATCAAATAATAACATATGTTTAGAACACAAAAACTAAAATAAACAATACATAATATAACAAAGTAAAAATAAACATATTTCAATTAATAACAATGTCAACAACAAACTAATGCGATGTCCACTAGTTCGACGCACGGGCTCAGATTGACAGTCGGAAATCTCAGCTGTTCGACCGCCGATGTATGTTTATATTAATGTTATGTTTTTTTCGATCGATGTTTCAAAGGCATCAGAGTTACAAATAAAGTTTAACTCTTTTAAAACATAATGATATGATTTATAATGCAATTTAATAATAGTTTACATATAATGAAACTGCTTGAAAAAAATATGTTTTGACGTCGGTAATCGACGATTGCCAACAATCACACAAACAACTTTTGACCTTCGAAAATCAATGTTTGCTACTTCTAGGGTTAAAACTGAATTTATTCATGTTTTAACAACCTAACTATAATAAATTGACAGACAAATAGTCAAAGCCTTATAAACTGAAATTATCCATATTTTAACTACCTGGATGGTTTAAAGACGTTACTTATAAAGCCAACTCATAAGTACTGGTGATGTAATTACAACACTGTAATGAAAATTTTATTGGCCTCTACAGCATTACCTCATAAAATAACTCCATATGAGAGTAATGAATGAACAAAAGTACAGTATACAGTCAAACAGACCTCAACAGTTGTCACTTTACATAAAATACTTATTGCGTAGCTCATAGAACTTAATTTCCTGGTTAGGAAAACAATATGGTCTGACCAACTTAATTTGGGATCTATTTATAACCCCAAGAATTTAACTATTTCAGTATTAGTGATGGTAGATCCAACAGAATTATTTCTTAATTTAAACTGTAAAATGTTAGACTTGCACTCATTTAATTTGAGACCGTGACTCTTGAACCATTCCCTAGTTTTTCTAATGGTGTTCATTCACTGTGTTTGTTTTTAAAAGAGCAGTGGTATCATCAGCACAGAGGGTAAGTGAACAGGTGCCCTGGGGGAAAAAAGTAGGCAAGTCATTAATATAAGCTATAAATAATATTGGACCCAACATTGAGCCCTTAGGCACACCGTACTTTATTTAAGCTCATTCTGAATATTTTTTAGAATTTTTCATTATAGTTGTCTGTTGTTTAAGGCTCATATGACTTCAAAAGTTTCAGAGAAATTCCCCCAATACTTATTTTCTCTAACTTAATCAGCAGTAATGAATAGTAACTTAATCTACACAATCAAAAGCCTTGGACAAGTCACAAAAAACCCCGCAGTTAACTGTGACTCATGAACACCACTAATAAAAGTAAAAAGAGCTGTCTGAGTACACAAATTTCTTCTAAACCCAAACTGCTCCAAACATAATTCAGGATTAGATTCAAAATAATCAGAAACCCTTTTATGAATAATTTTGTCTTATACCTGAGACATAATACTCAACAAGGAGATAGGTTTGTAATTTTGGCCGCATTTCTTTTAATCTTTCTCATGAATTGGTTTAATTTCAGACAGTTTTAATAAATCAGGAAAAATGCTTTCATACAATGATTGGTTAGTAAGCTAAACCGAGATCTCCGATACTATATGAACATGCCATTTTAATAATTTAGTGGGAATGTCATCCCAGTCACAATCATTACTATTACTTAGATGATAGTAATATTTTACTTACTATTACTTAGATGATTGTTTGTAATGTTGTTCGACATTACAAACAACTGCATACTAAAGTTCATACTTTATATAATATACTAAAGTTCATACTTGTTAGAATATTATCAACGTATGTTTTTGTTATTTTGAATATTCGGGTTGGTTTTGTTGAATTTATGATAAAACCAAAATTATAAACTGTATTCACAAAATGTTTGGCTGCAGTGTCATTTTTCAATACATCAATATTAAAATCTGCATCAATAACAACTTCTTTAGGTAGTGTTTCTGACTGCAAAAATTCCAAAAAATGCCCTACATTTTTTTAGAAACAGCAGAGTTACTTTATTACCTGGTTTCCTATAAATGGTACTGATTTTACCTTTGTAGCTAGAACCTTTTACATTTTAACAAGTTTTATGGGATCTTCTGTAGTAATATTGGGAGGACTAATAAACTGGAGCTAACCTCCAATCTATGGTTAAATAAAACTATGTTTGTCCGACCATGATAGTCTATGGTTAAATAAAACTATGTTTGTCTGACCATGAGAGTCTATGGTTAAAAAAAACTACAGTATGTCTGTCTGACCATGAGAGTCTATGGTTAAAAGTACCAAACCTCTTTGGGAAGCATCCAAATAAGTTTATTAAATTCCTTATCTTAAGTGAAAAAAACATTAGTCACTTGAAAAACATCCTAAATACTATGGATTGGTTAAATATACTCCAAGTAGAAAATAATGTCAATGATAGCTGTAATGTGTTTTAAAAAGAAATGATCAACTAATTTACAGTTTCTTGTCCTTTTGTAACTAAAAAAAAAATGGGAATCATGTATATAACAAAAAGAGTAAAATGACTAATGTTACTAATTAATGTTTAAAGATATATCCTACTTAATACGTTCACTGCGGCACGAGATCCTGGGATCTCATGTAGTAGGCTTACATTCACACGGTGATGAAATTCGCATTTAATTCCTTATTTGCGTTTGTGATATTTTTCGTTGTTATTAACGCACTATTGCAGGTGTTGAACTCTATGGAAGCATTTTTATTTGCAAATTTAATAGTAACCTAAATCTTACACATGATATATAGCTTATGTGCCGCACCAGAGTAATGATGTATTAGTTATATGCAGTAGAGACCTATAGACCTCGTCGATCACATGGTAGACTAAACGTCAATATTAGCAAACAGATTGTCAGCTGTTGTTTGAAAAGGCACGAGAGTTGTTCCACGAGGTTGTGAGTTGTCTGTTTATTTACAACATAACCTCAATTTCTCAGCTAGAGTATAATTAATTACAGTACTTCCCTATATGCGACACGAGATCCCGAAGCCTCGTGCTCATATGCGACATGCACATCCTGCATAGAATTTATGATGTAAGACACCTGATAGTTCTGAAACAATAACCTAGAGTGCTCTATCTTCAATTGATGACGTGATATTATGCGCAGAACTTCTTTTGCACAACGAAATCTCGGGATCTTGTCCCACACTGAATTGATGGTATGCAACAAGACCCCGAGATCGTGTGACGCACAGGATGAATGGCCGAGAAATTATAGCAACACAGAGAACTTGTTAAGTGACCAAGACAAGCAGCGTTATATAAAAATAAAGAAGCTTATACAAACAAAAATTAAAGTAACCAAATGTAAAACCAATTATAATTGTATATTAAATGCCAAAAATAAGGGCATGGGTGCATGGTCAGTAATTAAAAATGAAATTAGTATTAAACCAGTAGGAAACCTCATTCCAGCAAGACCTAATATATTGTTTGACATTTTTAGCTATTAGATTGCTTAATATTTATATATATATATATATATATATATATATATATATATATATATATATATATTTATATATATATATAAAGAACGACACTTAGCAATCTTTTCTTGATGTTTTGAATGTTTAAAATCGATTTCGGTCTCGAAAGACCATGTTAAACTGATGATGGTCTTTCGAGACCGAAATCGATTTTAAACATTAAAAACATCAAGAAAAGATTGCTAAGTGTTGTTATTTATATATATATATATATATATATATATATATATATATATATACCTAATATATATTTTTTTTCTATTGAACAACAAAGTAATTGACAAAACGTCATTAACTCATTAGTGACCTGGCTTCCCAATATCTACAATATAAATTATTTTTTTTATAATATTGAACAGTTCATAATGTGGTGTTTGTCTATAAGATCAGATGAATTACATAAAATACAATTTGGATTTTCATATATTCCGAAGCGATGAAGATACTTTCTAAGGCAGTCATTTCCTGTTTTTAGACAAAAAACAGCAACAGCATTTTTTCTTCCATAATCTGGAATATCATTTAAATCTTCCCATGATTTGTGTTTTATTTCTTTTTTAATATAATTTGGAAATGAGGTGTTATAGAATATTTAATTTTGTTTTTTGTTTGATAGAAAGTAGTTGTATTGTTTTAATGGGGTAGATTTTCTGTTTCTCCTCGTTTAGCTAGTTTGTCAGCTAATTCATTTCCTTTGATATTTGATATGACAGTGTAAAGGAATCCATCGAAAATAAAATTTATGTTTTGATCATATAAATTTTTAATAAATTTTCTTCATTTCATTAGTTCTTTTGATTCTATTTTTGTTTTATTACAAATCAGTTGCTGATTTAGGGTCACAAAATAAGACAATGTTTTACAAAAAATACACAAAATAAGACAATTATATTACAATCTAAAATAGATTGTATATATCCATGTACTAATTTATTTAGATCTAGTTTTATTGCAGTTATTTCACCACCAAAGCCACTTTTAGATGAATCAAGTGTTTGATCATTTGAAAATAGTTAAGAAAAAACACAAGCACCTCCCGAAGATTGTTAAGTTAGATTGAACCATCTGTATAAATATGAGTCCATAAAAGTTTTTGGATAATTTTGATCTATTGTCTCTAGTTAGTTGTTTTAATATTTCAGGGTTTAGGTAAGATTTGTTTGTAGTTTTGTTTAGTTGAATTGTATGTTATTAATTTCAACTAGGGTTTCAGGGATCACCCAGCATTCTGCTAGAAAAGATAAGTTGTAAGTAATCTGGCATACAATACAATACAATTGTACGTGTATGGGTGAGTGGGTCAACACCACTTTACGTGTATGGGTGGGTGAACCCTCCCCCCCCCAATTGTAATATTGTAACAATGTTAAACTATTTTTAAGTTATTGCTATTTTAGTGACCGTATAAAAAAATCTGTCCATTGTTAATAAAACCATCTTGGGTTTTGAGCGTTTCAACTGAGTTTGAAGGATTTTTTCCAAAATGCCTTATTAGGTAGTCTTAATAAATTTTCATATAAAATAAGTGCTTTTTCTTGAATAATCATTTCTGTTGGCATGTGCTTTGTTAAAGGAAGCATTGCATGGTTGTAGTTTTAATTGCTCCTGTAACAAGCCATGATGCTTGATTTTGAATACATTCAAACTTATTTAATGTTATATATAATAAGCTTGAATTTATAAATGTTATAAATTCAAGCTTGATTAGCAGTTATAAGTACTTCACAAGAATGTGTTAAATTAGGTTGTATATATAGTTTGTATGATGTATTTAATGTTAATACTTTACTTCTCCATTTACTTCCACATAATCGTTTAAAAATATTAAGTTTTTTACTAGTTTTTGCTGTTACATTTTCAATTTGACTTTCCCAACTTAATTTATTATCAAATACTACACCAAGATACTTACTGTTTTCTTTCTGATCAAGTATTTTATCATTAAATTTTAGTTGTGGATGTATTGGTTCATGACAGAGGGAAAAAGATTGGAAGTAAGTTTTGTCAATATTGACTGTCATAGCATTTTAATTGCTCCATTTATTTAATTGTAAAAGTTCTTCATTGGGGATTATTTCAGTATTATTTCTTGCATTGTATATAGATGTTTCTATCCACATAACTACATCATCTGCGTACATGAGACAGTTAATGCCTTTAACTGATTTAGTGAGTTTTCCAAGTAATTTATATATATATATTTGTATACATATTTATACAAAAATATTACAAACATCTTCCTCAAGGTACTGTGACTAGTTGTAAAGTATTCAATATATATATGATCCTGACTTACATGTCCCACTCGGGTCATACCTACCCCCTACGTACACGACACCTTGAGACCACTACCAACTCTTAGCATACTAATACTTGGTACTACCTAAGTACAAAAATCCCTCCAACCACCTGACTTGCATGTCCCACTCATGGGTCATACCTGCCCCCTACGTACATGACACCTTGAGACCACTACCAACTCTTAGCATACTAATCCTAGGTACTACCTAAGTACAAGAATCCCTCCAACCTCCTAACTTGCATGTACCACTCTTGGGTCATCCCTATCCCTACATACACGACACCTTGAGACCCACTACCAACCCTTAGCATACTAATACTTGGTACTACCTAAGTACAAAAATCCCTCCAACCACCTGACTTGCATGTCCCACTCTTGGGTCATACCCGCCCCCTACATACACGACACCTTGAGACCCACTACCAACCCTTAGCATACTAATACTTGGTACTACCTAAGTACAAAAATCCCTCCAACCACCTGACTTGCATGTCCCACTCTTGGGTCATACCTGCCCCCTACGTACATGACACCTTGAGACCACTACCAACTCTTAGCATACTAATCCTAGGTACTACCTAAGTACAAGAATCCCTCCAACCTCCTCACTTGCATGTACCACTCTTGGGTCATCCCTACCCCTACATACACGACACCTTGAGACCCACTACCAACCCTTAGCATACTAATACTTGGTACTACCTAAGTACAAAAATCCCTCCAACCACCTGACTTGCATGTCCCACTCTTGGGTCATACCTGCCCCCTACATACACGACACCTTGAGACCCACTACCAACCCTTAGCATACTAATACTTGGTACTACCTAAGTACAAAAATCCCTCCAACCACCTGACTTGCATGTCCCACTCTTAGGTCATACCTGCCCCCTACGTACATGACACCTTGAGACCACTACCAACTCTTAGCATACTAAACCTAGGTACTACCTAAGTACAAGAATCCCTCCAACCTCCTCACTTGCATGTACCACTCTTGGGTCATCCCTACCCCTACATACACGACACCTTGAGACCCACTACCAACCCTTAGCATACTAATACTTGGTACTACCTAAGTACAAAAATCCCTCCAACCACCTGACTTGCATGTCCCACTCTTGGGTCATACCTGCCCCCTACGTACATGACACCTTGAGACCCACTACCAACCCTTAGCATACTAATCCTAGGTACTACCTAAGTACAAGAATCCCTCCAACCTCCTCACTTACATGTCCCACTCTTGGGTCATACCTGCCCCCTACATACACGACACCTTGAGACCCACTACCAACCCTTAGCATACTAATACTTGGTACTACCTAAGTACAAAAATCCCTCCAACCACCTGACTTGCATGTCCCACTCTTGGTTCATACCTGCCCCCTACGTACATGACACCTTGAGACCACTACCAACTCTTAGCATACTAATCCTAGGTACTACCTAAGTACAAGAATCCCTCCAACCTCCTCACTTGCATGTCCCACTCTTGGGTCATCCCTACCCCTACATACACGACACCTTGAGACCCACTACCAACCCTTAGCATACTAATACTTGGTACTACCTAAGTACAAAAATCCCTCCAACCACCTGACTTACATGTCCCACTCGGGGTCATACCTACCCCCTACGTACACGACACCTTGAGACCCACTACCAACCCTTAGCATACTAATACTAGGTACTACCTAAGTACAAAAATCCCTCCAACCTCCTCACTTGCATGTCCCACTCTTGGGTCATCCCTACCCCTACATACACGACACCTTGAGACCCACTACCAACCCTTAGCCATACTAATACTTGGTACTACCTAAGTACAAAAATCCCTCCAACCACCTGACTTACATGTCCCACTCGGGTCATACCTACCCCCTACGTACACGACACCTTGAGACCCACTACCAACCCTTAGCATACTAATACTTGGTACTACCTAAGTACAAAAATCCCTCCAACCTCCTCACTTATAATATATATATATATATATACATATTGAATACTTTACAACTAGTCACAGTACCTTGAGGAAGATCTGTTTGTAATATTTTCGATTTTGATAAAGCTTGACCATATTTAACACGAATACGTCGTTGTGATAAGAATTGTTGGAACCATCGTAACATACCATCTTTTACACCAATATTTACCATCTTTTTTAGTAAATGTTCTCTCCATATAGAGTCCATATAATATAATTGTAGTTAGTATATTACTTCTGTTAATGCTGTTCTTGATGTGCTGACTGAGTGTTACTACGTGTTGGTTTGTAGATCTGTGATAGTGGAAACCAGCTTGTGAGTGAGATAATAGAGAGTGTTCATCAAGGAACCAATTAAGTCTTTTATTGGTCATTCTTTCCATTATCTTGGCTGTAACACTTGTTAAAGAAATAGGTCTATAACTTGCCGTGTTCGTTGCGGATTTGTCCTTTTTTTTAATGGATTATTATTGCTTTCCATCTTGTTGGTATTATTCCTAGGTTCAAAATCTGATTGTTAAGTTTGAGTATTGTGGATTTTGCTTTGTGGCCAAAATGGATGAAAAATTCAGCATATAACCCATCAGCACCTGGTGCCTTTTTAATTTTTAATTGATTAATAGCAATATTTAGTTCTGATAGTGAAAATGAATTTAAAAAAGTGCTATTAGTTTTAATAGTTGTATTTTATAGAGATTGTTTTACACTTTTCTTTTTTTGTATCAATTTTCCGTTTTAAATTTGCCATCTTTTTTTTAAGATCTGGAGTAAAATTTTACAAATTTATTACTAAAATCTTTGTCATTTATTATATAGTTATTACCTTTGTTTATTGGACCTTTTTTCAACAGTATTTTTATTTTACTAAAAAATTTGAATGTTTTGCAGAATATTTTTTGAAATTTATGTTGGAGATGAAAGAGTTAAATGTATTTTTTTTTTTGCATCATTTACAGCCATTGTCGTGCCTGCTTGGTTCTTCCATTTGTTTACTGATTCATGACTTTTGTCTTATTCAGCTTTATTTCTTAAGTTGTCCTTTAGTGTTTTTATTTCACTAATCTTTTGTCAAAAAAAATTGTATTTTTTAGCTAAATTAAGAACAATTTTTGTAATAGTGTCACATATTTTATCGGGGTGTTGATTATGTTTTATCTCAAGCCTATTAGTAAAATTGGTCCAATCTGCTTTTTATAAATTCCAGGAAGGTCTGACGTTGTTAGTTGGATTTATATTTTTTTGAAACATTAACTTTAATTTTAGCTATTAATTCAGTTCCAGGATCTTCAATTAGTATTCTGTCAGTGAAGTCCATTAGTATCCAATAAACTGAATCTGATGGAACAAGTAAAAGGTCTGCGTTACTAGTTGTCCCTTTATATTACAATCAAGATGTTTTATTTAAATATTAATTTCAAATACAAATATTTGAATATTAATTCAACATTTGTAATACTGAGTAAATCTTCAATAGCTTTAATAATTTTAATAACCATTGTATTAATATAAGTACAATTACTACTCCCAATATTACTACAGACGATGCTATAAACGTGTTATAAGGTAAAATATCTAGCTACAAAGATAACTCTCTCAGTATGACATCATTGAGTCGATTAACATCCTCAGTAATACAAGAGCAGAAAACTACTTTGGGTTTTCCAACTTCATTATCAAATTAATTGGTGCTTCAAAAATCACTCCTCTTTATTTCCTTTTCAACAAAATTATTTCGGAAAGCGTTTCTCCAGATTGTCTTTAAATTAATGATGTAATTCCAATTTATAAAAAGGGAAAGAAAACCAACCATAATAATTACATGTTTATATCATTAATTCCAATTTTTTCTAAATTGATTTAGTACTGTCTTCATAAACAAATAATAGAGTACTTTGAAAAAAAAAAAATAATTTGCTAAATGAAAACCAATTTTTATTCCGTTCAAATTTGTCTGCAATCAAGGTGCTTCAAAGGTTTATATCATCTATTTATAAAAGCATTGATAAAAAAGAGGTGACTTTAATTAAGCTCAGTAAAGCACCTGATACAGTGCCACATTGTATTTTAATTAAAACACTACAATAGCCACGGGATATCTTGAGCTGTGGCTTATGTCACGGTCAGTGCCAGGGGGAGGGGGATCTCTACCAATAAACAGCATTTAGCGTACTACTAGCATTGCTGTAAACATCAAGTCACCACGCCCACAAGTTACCTTTTTTATAACACAACTGATATTTTTTATTTATAATCATATTTCTTGGTATTATAATGTGTTATAATGTTGCCTTTAATTATATTACTGTTATAATTGTCTAATATTTAATGAGGAAAAAAAAATAAAATCATATGGAATACCAAATAATTAAACATTAGTGAATTTACAGAATGTAGGTTATGTTAATAAATAAGTACTGGTCAAGTTTTTATTGCAAACAGTCTGTAGTTTAATTGTATATTAGGAAATAGGTACTTGTGAACAACTTTGTGAACAATATTAAACTTAATCTCTTTAAAGATAGACAGCTGTTCTATTTAAATTAATATTTAAATTGTAATATCTGTGGCTATGTCATCAAATACATAACAACTAATAATATAAACAAAATTATAGCACTTAAGATTTTCAATAACAAACGCTTTCGATACAAAAAGAAGACATCGATACTCCAATCAGCTGAACAGCAGCGGTATCCAATGTCTGCATGTCAGGCTAGTACAAAGCCACGCTATACCCCTCCCCTCCGCTAACCACCAAGTATTTGAAAAGTAACAGTTTTGACAGCTCGAGATATTCCATGGCTACTACAGAGCTCATTATGTTTTAAATAGTTCTTCACTTAAGCTACTATATTCCTACTTAGATAACAGGTTGCAGCTAGTACAAGTCAATAATGAAAGGTCAACATTGCTAAGATGAAATTGGAGGTACCCATTAAAAGATGTAAAATCAGTTTTGGGGCCATTTCTTTTTATATATGATTTTTCAAAACAGTAACTGAAAAGGATACTGCCATTCCAGAACATTCTATTGAGTAATTACATGAAGTTTATTAGCATTAATACAAGTTAATATTATAATTAATACAATTGAAAAAATATATCACAGAAAAATTAAAATAGCTAATAAATTGTTAAGTTATTTTTAGGTGTGTGTCATAAGACAGCATGCTATCAGAGGTTAGGCAGAAGCAAAGAGTTTGTACCACCAAAGTCATCAACATACCCCTCTGCCAGTATAAGTCATCAACTTATCTGCCATCTATTCCGTCAATGTTGTAATAGAAATTATTTTAAATGACTTTTCTTAACTAATGATCTACTTATTAATAATATGCTGTGTTAGAAATATTTCCTAATGTTAATTCCTGATTAAATTATTTATATTATGTTTTTTTTTTTCAGACAAAATCGTGTAAATGGATCAGACAGTACTTGATGTCTCAAAACACAAATAAATCAAGTTTAAACAAAATAATATAAACATTATATTTATCCAATACAAAATTGAAATAAACAATGGTGTAGTAATTTTTGCTATTTTAAAGCAGAGAAATTGCTTTAAATTGTTCTCTTGTAATACACTTATACAAAATAATTGATCTATTTCATCATATTCAAGTTTATAAACTGCTCAACACCACAGTATGTTTTTGGATAAGCAAGTGGATCAACACCACCGTAAGTGTATGGGTGAGCATGTAGGTAAACAACACCTTAGGTTTATGTGTGATCTGCAGTGGTGTAATCGCAAATTCAGCAGTGCCGGAACGGCATTGCCGCACGGGTGGGGGAGTGCGGGAGCATTAGTTATTATGAATTTTAATCAAACGAAAACCCAAAATTGATGTAGTTCGACGATATAATCCTGATTTGAAATGTTATTTAGCGAAGTAGTAATCTACATATTATTCTAATATGTACCCCCTCTATCTCTCAAATAAAATAAAATAAGAAAACTCCCACTTTGCAATGAACGATCCTGAAAAAAGTCACAAACATACCCACACTCTTTAGTATTTTAATCAGGATATTTATGTTTCTAGCTTAGGAAAGCTAAAAAGAGGAAAAGGAAAAAGCATTTTTTTACAATATCAAACTTTATTTGAACATATAGATTGCTACATAGTTTGGATAGCAA